>NDXB01020242.1:0-17295 GCA_002631895.1 Agapornis roseicollis | reverse complement strand
TTGTGTCAGCACAGTGATTAGGAGCTATGAATTACCAACAAAGGGGAAACAAGTTTCTCAAACTAAAAAGGAGATGGAAGAACCCTGCTGCCTCTGAAAGAGCAACAGGTATTAACTGCTATTCAGCCATGAGGAAATCTCAATTACTTTGTATTGACAGCGCTGAGTTAAAAAACACCAGCTGAGCTCGGATGCATGCATTTGTAAAGACTGTTCTCAAGTTTACCTTAGCCAATTTTCAGAAAGCATCAGAAAGGCTCCATTCTTTTCCATTAACAGATCCATTACAGATGGATCTTAAAAAATTGAGGGATACTTAGTTTCGGAATTAAATCAGTCTGCAATTTTCAATCAATGACACTCAATATTGAACTCTTACATTCTTATGGATGGTCAGAGGCAAGCTGCAGCCACTGCTGTTTGCTTATGGCATTTCTGGGCTTTGTGCAGCATTTCTAAGAATCAGGTAGCCTCAATAAAATGTGAAGCTGCACCACAGCCCATATTCGGTCTACTTTAGCAGCTCATGACTTCATGCCCTTGCTTTGCCTGGTGTTGGAATGATATTCTCAAAAATTCAAGCAGCAGGTGTATGACTTATTTCTTCTTCCATATCATGTTAATTCATTGGTATCAAGACCTCTGCTAAATGCATTTAATTTGAAGAAGCAGAGTATGACAACACATGCAGTCCTAAGATTTGACACACTCTTTCAAATAGATAACAAGATGGCTGAATCACAAACACTGCAGGGCAGCTTGTTCCCAGCTCCAACATTTGTTCACAGCGGGATAGGTATCGTATCTGTGATAGAGCTCATGGTCACTTTAGGAAGAAACAGATTTTCATGAAAAAAAAAAGCCAACTCTGGAAAAAACAAATTTCATTGTCAAAAAACACCTATGTGCTGCTGCCAAGACACTTTACTTCCTAAGGTGGTACTCCTGAAAGTCACATTTAGCTTAACAGATCTCACTTTCACTTTCTTTCAATGCACAGGTCACAGTGTTTCCTGCTGATTGCCAGGCTGCAGACAGCTATATTTGGATTAGTGTGTCTTTTTTAGAACACTGATCTTTATGTTATCAGTGTCGCTAGTACAAATTGCAGGACAATCTTTCTGGTCCCCTGAGAGTCACTAAGAGAATTATATGAGCAAATTAGATCAAAGTTAAAGCTTAAAGACTATAAAATACTAACATCACTTTTTGAACAATGTTTCTTTTGTTGAGAATATGGTGAAGAAAATATAGTCACTGTATTAGAAGTATAATTTTTAATTAATCTCACAAATAATACGCTCACCACAGTTCTTTTTATAATGCCCTCCCATTTTCATTAGGAACAGACTTAGACAATTTGAATACCGTAATTAAGGTAAATGTGTTTTTCAGGTAGGTAATCCCCTTTTGTTTATGCCCGCTAGATACATATTGACTGTTCTCATTTGTATTAGCACACAGGCACTCTATTTTAATCAAGTAAATAGAGTTTCTAATTTGCAAACCTTAATACTTCACATATTTGGCCTAAGCATTTGAAGTTCTCCAGGAATGTTCTTTATCATTCAAGTTAGTTTTGCATACTTGTCATGGCAATTAGGTAGTTCCACTAACAGTTTACTCAGCAATCACTCAGTGACAATGTCCATGTCAATAGAAATACTTATTTGTTTTTGCTGTTAACAAAGGAATAAAGCACTTATTGAAATCAGGAAATATTCAAAGATCCTAACATATCAAATTATACATTATTGAATCATAGAATCTTAGAATAGTTAGGGTTGGAAAAGACCTTAAGATCATCTGGTTACAAACCCCCCTGCCATGGGCAGGGACACCCCACACTAAACCATGCCACGCAAGGCTCTGTCCAACCTGGTCTTGAACACCGCCAGGGATGGAGCATTCACAGCTTCCCTGAGCAACACATTCCAGTGCCTTACCACCCTTACACTAAAGAACTATCCAATCTAAACTTCCCCTGTTTAAGTTTTAACCCATTACCCCTTGTCCTATCGCTACAGTCCTTAATGAAGAGTCCCTTCCCAGCATCCCTACAGGCCCCCTTCAGATACTGGAAGGCTGCCATGAGATCTCCACGCAGCCTTCTCTTCTCCAGGATGAACAGCCCCAACTTTCTCAGCCTGTCTTTGTATTCCTAGCTGCTTATTTTTAATAACTAATTAACTGTCCCACATAGATTAGTGTATTATCTGATATCGCAAAGCCTCAGTTCTATGGCATGGTGAGCAACATATGGAAATGAGTTTGTCATTTCCTACTTTTGAATTAATTCTTCCATTGCTCTTATTTATGTACATGCTTCTTGTAAGGAATGCCGAGTTGATTCGTGTCAGTATTGTATGTGATATTGGGCTGACTCATGTCAAAATCGTAATAATCCTCATGGTAACATGTGTAACCAATGTGAACATTGGTTTGTGTGTGGATCAAAGATCCCTTGTAAGCATTGCAGTATGTGTGGTTTAAATGATTTTGATTGCAGTAATGAAGATAGTCCACTGTAAAATGAAAATGATTCTTTGCATTAATGGTAAAAGGGAAAAGTCATTAGTTTGCTGTATGTGGTTAACTTAAAGGAAAATTTCACAAGAAACTAGAAACTGTGGTGTAATCATTAACCTAACCACAAGAAGAAAAAAATAGACATCTTAGTTTCAACCAAAGGAAGCAACCATAAAAGGAGAAAAATCTGAGCTAGCTGCTCCTTGCCTCTGTGTACCCTGTTGTGCAAGATTCTACCCCGAGATGAGACCCCCCCCCCAAGACCCAGAGGGCCTAATGAAAAGAGGACAAGTAACCACCTAGCAAAGACGGATTGGTCGAGAAGATGGTCTGATAGAAGAGCTAAAGGGGATAAAAAGAGGCCTCCCTTGGGGCTCAGTGTGCATTCTGGTGGAGCGGAGACTCCCCGCGCACCCAGCGCTGTTTGCCTATTGCCTTTCCACCTTAAGCATTTGTAAAATTAATAAATTAATTTTTAAGCAATTAAGATTGGCTTCTCACATTTATAACATTCTTCAAAAGCTGATTAAGACTGGACCCACTCGGTAGAATGTCAGATGTGATATCCTGACCTACACATTATAGTTTTAAAACATATATTATTATTGAATAATGAGGTGTTCCTGTATATCTGGTGGGAGAAGCTTCTTACTACTAAAACTGTTATAACCTCAAAATTTTGCAAAGGAATAAAGAAAAACTTGACAAAAGAACTAGGATGACTGAGTGGGAGAAGATTGAGAAGCCCTGCATAAATATACCATCTGAGGTATAAATCCACTAAATTGAATGACTATGTACCTGTGAACGTGCAGATAATCACCCCTGAGAATGTAACAAAAGGTTGTTACAAGCACCATCTTATAAACCGATCACAACCATAGAACACAATGAGAATTTGATCAGTGGGTCCATTTAGGATAGAAAAATGGACATATTTAAGCTAGTGAAGCTTCCTTCCAAATGGTTTGCATTTGATTATTATTTCAGTTTTTTCAATTTGAAAATTTAAATAAGTATCCATGACAAGCTTGAGTCATCTGGATGCAATAGCTGGCATCATTCATTTGAAATGCTGTCCTGTCCTATACAAATTATATGTAAAGCATACAATACTTCACATATCAAACAACAGGATTTGTACAAATTTCCGTGCTTCTGTGCCCTAACTGAAGAGGTAAAAAGATAAGCTGTACAATCTGAAAAACTAATTGAGCAGTGTCTTGGCAGAAAACACTAATTTTAAATCCCAGGATCTGTCATGAAGGTCAAGAGGACAGGAGTTTCTGGCAGCACCGTCCTCTCAGTAATGACAGCATTAGCAGATCATAACTGTTCAGCATGTCACCATGACAAAGTGAAGCACTTGGATCTCACACAGCCTGAGCTTTACATTTGACCTCCATCCAGAAACAGCAGTCACCAGGGATCAATGCTGCACAAACACAAAATACCTCCTATGTGGTACAACTGCATTTTGTTTTCATTCTTACTTTCATTTCAGTCTACAGACCCACAAAGAGTATATTATAGCAATTTTATCTCAAACTCACAGAGACACAGATCTCTGTAGCAAAGGATACCTTGAAGTAAAAAGGTTATGCTCTCCTTATTGGTCATAGCTATTATTAGCTGTGTTTCAAGCAAACGCACATGCTGTAGCAGTACACCTTGGATGTGCCTCCACTGAGATCCCCAAGCTGGCTCTGAATGAGTTAGGTTCAGAACTGGACATGATGCAGCTACAGTGCCTGGACTAATCATCCTCCTCTTCAGGGGCTACTCATTGGGCAGTCAACATAACACTGATGCAGGTATATTGTTTCTGTGAGCCAAGCTTTTTGCTACTCTGCAGTGCTGATAAACTAGTTCACATAAAGCTATCTCCATTGCTCGTATAGTGTTGACAGGATGGAGAAAGCAAGACATTTATCATGAAAAATGCCCATTTGAATAGCCCAGTAATGCTTGCCTAACCCATCTGGATGTGCCACATCAAGCCAAATAGTGGCTTTTAAATTGCATGATCCACAGTGGTGAAATATTCCACATTATCTAGAAAAGCTCTAAAGCAGTAATGATCAACGTCTTGTGCAGGATTTTAGACACTTTAATAATTGAAAAGAGCCTTGCTTATAGGAGATGGACTTGTTTTCATGACCTGTCCCCAGATACTGACTAAACCAAAAGCAGTTAGTCACTGTACCCCTGCATTAAGCATAAGGGCATACTAGATGTATGTAAGTAAGACACAGTAAGAGCAAAATGCTTCAACGACTTCTCAAGATAGCCACTGACATTGAATGGAATAGTCTACTGTCAGTTAAAATTACTCAGCACAAGTCACCAATACCACCCACCCTTTCAGAACAGGAGTCTAGATATTTCTGTAAGCCAAAATCTTGGGCAGAAGCTTACAAAGGAAACTAGTTCTGAGAATAAGGATACAACTCTTACTGTAAAATGGTAGTTCCAAGTCCCCCTTCTTTTTTTGGTTAATTCAGCCCAAATTCCGTAGGGTCTTCATTATTCATGCAATTCAGGGGTCCCATCCTTAACAAAATTATAAATGTTGTTAACATTATTAGCCACTGACATTGGATTAATCTGTGTAAAGAAAAAAAGACACATCTGTGGTCACTGAAGCTTGTTTTCCTGAGAACAACAAGGTGAAAACAAAGGAACTGAAAACATATTTTGTGTCCTTTGCTTGTTCTTCTTGAGCTAATTAATGCACCTTGTTCTTTCACTGCCATGAAAACAACAACTGGGAAGAATAATTCCAGGACAGCTCAATAGCTGGCAATGGATTCATGATAATGTGCCTCTTTCTAGCATAAGAAATTCAGACCTACGATTTTACTTGAATCCTTCAGAGCCTGGAAGGTAAGGGAATTCAGTCTACTGAACAGGTCCTGCTTTGCTTTTATTTAGTATTACTCAGCAGGTCTGTTCAACAAGAAACAGGTATTGTTTGCATACATGAGAAATACATGAACAATAAACTGACATTTTCTTTTAAATAAACACAAGATAATATGATTTTTTTATTGGTAATGCAAGTTTCTTCATTTTCAGCCATACTTCATGTTTTATCTTTCATAATTTCTCCTTTGACTGCAAGTACAGACTATGGATGGTGTTTTTAATAAAATGCTACTATTCTATATAGATATCCTATGACATCTTCATACTTCAGGATATTTAT
Organism: Agapornis roseicollis; assembly: GCA_002631895.1. Classification (NCBI taxonomy): domain Eukaryota; kingdom Metazoa; phylum Chordata; class Aves; order Psittaciformes; family Psittacidae; genus Agapornis; species Agapornis roseicollis. The sequence continues at coordinate 11,558 of NDXB01020242.1, read as the reverse complement.
GAATTGGACAATTAATTTTAAAATATACTATTTTTCTTATGCTAAATTTTTTAAACAAATGCAATAAATAAATATTGTCCCATTTCTTCAGCTACTTTAATTTGAAACATAAATTTTAACAGCACAATTTTTTCTCATCTTTTGAAACAGAACAGAGGCTGATGATTCATTTTGCCTCTTTCTAAACATATTAATAGAGAAATACAGATGCTGGTAAATAATAAATTATAGTCACTGTTAGCTAATAAACCAGGCAAGAAAATCCATTATAGAATTACTGCTCCTCACAAATCAGAAATTTAGTTTAGTGCTGCAAACACGTATGACTGCAAAAGACCCAAGTGCAACACTCACAGGTCTGCACGTGTCTTGAAGTGTTTTAAGACTGAATCCTACAGCCTAAAATAAAACATTAACATCTGGGCTTCATAGTCAAAGTGGATGCCATGCTAGAGCACCATCTTGTATCTCATTTAATTAGTTTTCTAGCCTTTTGAGGAGGCAAAGCTACTGTTCCATTCCAAAGAAAAGCTGTAGAGACACTGAATGGAACTATTCCAGCTCTAATTAACTTGTCTAAATATTAATTTAGGTGGGGGGAGTTGTATTTAATCATTCAGGTTTGCAAATTATACCTATGAATGAGACCCAGAGAGCCCATTTAGGTGCTTAAAAGAGTGAGTCATGTATTTTCAGGAAGTCTCTTCAGAAAGCCAGCAATCTCCAGCTGCAGCCAGCCAGCCTTGCAGCATCTGTCTTATTCATCATCTAAATTTTGAATCACAGACATTCCCTATGCGTCTTGTATAAGTGCTCCAAGACTGTAACAGTGTGGATATGATCTGTTATACTGATACCTAAATTCTCCCTGCTTTCCTAATTAATCCTACTCAATGGATATTTTCAAGCCTTCTTAAAATGCATCAAAAACAATACGCCCAACATAAAGCACTGCATTACTGGCTAGTGACCTGGTTATGACAGTCATTTATCAAGGAAGAGGAAATCTGTATTCCACCCTATGTTTCCTGTTACATGGATCCTGGTCACCACAACCATGAGTACTAGAACAGATTACTATGGGTAGGAACCTTTATTCTCCTGCCTCCATGACAGAGTGATGATGTTTCTTGTTTGTTCCTCTTCTGACACAGCTCCAGTAGGATCAGTTTGGGGTTGTTCCCCATATATTCTCCAAGCAATTGGCTAGGTATCTCTTCTGGGAACTAGAAGATACACATTTGCAAGGACTGCTGTCCAATTTTCTGGCTAAATTCTCTAACCACTGATACTTCAGCAAGAAGGTGTTTTGCCTAGATAGATACATATGTACACATGTATGCATACAGCATGGGTATCTACAGTAGATATGGGTCTCTTCGGATAGCAGCAGAAAATGGAGTTTCTGGTTGAGGGAACAGGTAAGCTACACACAAATAACACTTTCCAGGTAACACTCTGGGTTTTCCGTGTCCTGAATGTTCCCTGAGGTGAACATTTTTCAGCTTTGTCACTGAGCTGATTTTGGCTGAGGTAGAGTTAGTTTTATTCTAGGGATAACTATTAGCTATGGGATAGCTAGTAGGGACTATGTTTTGGATTTGTGCTGCAGTGTTGATAACACAAGGATGGTTTAGCTGTGTTTTAGTTTTACTTATTACTAAGCATGTGCAGCTTTTGCTTTACCCATGAGTTTTCCCACTTTTACTCTTCTTTCCCCCCTACCACCAGGGAAAGCATGCCTAAACATGTTGGCTTTTGTGATTTTTGCTGTCCCATTCACCTGTTTGCCTTTTGCTGCTTTTGAGATTTTATTAAACTACAGGTTTGCAGCAAGTAATAATTTTTTTTTAAATATATTTTTTAAATTCAGTCTCATACTTCGAGCCTTGGAAAGACATCATTAAAAACGTGTGTTTGTGGTGGCATGTAACAAGGTCCATCTGCTTCTGCTAACTGTTGAAGAGCAGTTGGTTGGTTGAGGTATAAGCTGGTGTATGAGCTGTTAGAATTTCACTACATGCTGCAGCTTGGAGGATGACAGGTTGATCTTATAGTATTTGGGGTTTGTAATTTTAAATATTTGGCAGGATACATAAAGTCCATATGTTAGACCTTTTATTTCATTTTAAATCCAAAGAAAAAGTAGAATAAATTTTCTGGTTTTTAATAATATTACATCATTGCAGTTAATCAGATGAATAGTCTATCAAGACTTATATCTTACTTCTATCCATGACTTAAACTTTTGAAAAAGTAAATATGTGTGCACATATGCACATAAAGGGGATGGGGGGGTGGTGGTGTGAATGCGTAAGTGAAAACTTACTGTGCAAACACATTACAGCCTGCAAACTGTGCTTAATACTCTTCACTGACCTAAGAATTGTCCTCAGGTTTATGGCACTGCAAATCCAGTTGAAGAAAGCAACTGCATAAAGTAGTAGGATAATCTGAACCTTTTGATTTTCTGTGAGATTTTTTATGTAACTTACCACTATGTGTAATACTATATAAAATCAATAAAACACATGCTAATAAAGGAGAATCTGGGTGATGAATAGACTTTCCAAAGTAACTAGAAGGGGGAAGTCATGTTTCTTGTAGGTTCCAGTTTTTCCTTAATGGTATTTGGCATCTTTAGCAATGATCTGTAATAAAACTACTACTAATAAAATCCAATGATGCTCAAAAAATCATTGACTAAGCCATACCAATAAGTCACTTATATAGACCTAAGATAGCACATGCATATTTACACATTAGGAAGTAAAATCATTGTGTCAATTGAGTCATACAGAGTTATTTCTCTAAAAAATTACTTAGGTAAAGAGCAGGCTGATGGACTATAACCTCTCAGCATGATATGCTAGCAATGAGTGCTAACACAGTCAAGGCATGACTAAACTGGGACTAGCTGAACAGGAGCACAATTCTGGAATAAATCTAGAGAAGGGCACAAATAACTGCTAAAACTGAGTCCATGGGTCACTCTATCCTGCTCTGGCAGTCACATTTCAAAAAGTGTTGAAAAATGGGATGATATTCAGTGAACTGAAAGACAGATTTTATGTTCCTCTCTTCTTCAAGGCAATGAATCTGCTTTCACACATGTACCTGCACAGACTTGCCATGTTAAAGGACGTACCACCCACAAACATTACACTAGTCATAAAATGAGCCAGCTACTTCTCAGACCTAGCTCTGATATTTTATTCTATGACATCCTGTACTGTGAATTCCACATACTGAAGCTAGATATATCCATAAATAACCTTAATAACCACTGCTGAAACATAAGTGTTTAGGGAGTTTTCAAAATATATTTTATTTATTTGACATACAGCAGGAGCTCTGTTGTGTACAGGGAATTCTGATAGACCTTAAAACTTGCAGCGTAAGGTATTGCAAACCATAATAGCCACAGTGAATATACCCAGCTTCTTCTAAAATTAAATGAGCTAAAATATCTGTCTGCTGTATGGAAAAGTCATTAAATGTATTTTTGTGTCGTATCTCATAGAGGCACCACACGTATCAATTTGTAATGTGTTATAAAGTTAATATGGGTATGCACACAGTGTTATAGATGATATAAAAAGAAGGTATTGTGCACATAAATTAGACAGTTTTTAAGTGATAATACTTTTTCCTTAAAAAAATTCTGTAATATGCTGATAGAAGCAAGTGCTGAGAGCATAGTAATTTTATTTGAATGAATAGTTGTCTAGTTGAAGAAAATGTTGACAGCTCACCTAATGTAACTTTAAATAATAAGTAGGAATTCTGCAAGGAATTGACAATTAAGGATGTAAAAGAACACAATGAAAGAATAAAATTCAGACATAACAGAATTGTCTTAGGCCAGTAACTTCTGTGAATTTACATGGTAGATCATGTGCAATGTTTAAGTGCTTTGTAGATTCAATATACTTTCGCTGAATACTTCCATACTGTTAGAAAATTCATTGCTGGAAATTTCAAAATTAAAATAGAATGTAAAAAAAAGTGACCCTTCCCCATGGAAAACAAACCAAAGTATAAACTACAGGATATAGAACACATGTGAAGCAATAGCAAAAATTCAAAATATTCAGGCTTTATCTCACACAGATAGAGGAAATCATGGCTTCCTTCTGCACCTTCAGAACCTTCAGAAATGAACAGCTCTGTAAGTTTTGGTAAGCTTCTTCAAATTTACTTTACTCAGCCATCACAAAAACTTCAGATAATGTGCTGCCCATGGCAGGGGGGTTGGAACTAGATGATCTTAAGGTCCTTTCCAACCCTAAGTACTCTATGATTCTATAATCTTTTCTTAAAACTGTCTAATTTATCAACACAGAAATTTTGTTTCAAGGCAGTCCTTGTTCTACCAGCAATGTCATGTTGTGCAGCAGCATCAGTCCCTGTGTGTCTCCTACCCATGTCTTCAGCTGACCACACTGCCCTGAGCCCACAGTCTCTTAGTCTCAAAATTCTACACTGAGCCCTGTTGACTACTCTTACCTATCAGGGAAGCCAGGTCTGAATTTTACCATTAAGTTCAGACTCTCCAACATACATGTAAGTGAATTACTCTCTATATACCTTTTGTGGCAGTCTGGTCTGTTTCCCCCTTCTCCATCCCTTAAGCCATGACCACCAGTGAGGGTTGTGATGGCTGAATCCAGGTTATTCTGGACTTGGGGACAGATGGCAACATGGTAGCCAAGGGCTGTATGCACGTGTTGCTAGTATGAAAATATGACTCTTAAGTTAATCATTTTATTCTGTAAGTAATGGACAACCCAGGGCCTGTTTAGCACTCCTGCATGGCAGTAGGCTCAACACCAGGATCTTCCCTAGGGTAGAGACACCTCTCAAGGTTACTCTTTGAGTTTGAGAGACTCTGATGCAACAGATTCTCAGTAAGTGATTAATAGCATGCTGAATTTTGAAATCTTAGCTAAATGATATAAAGAATATGACACATATAGACATTAACACACTTTAGACACTAACTATTCACCAAGTCTGGACAGGGAGTGGATCCAGCAGCACCTAGATTCCTCTCTGAGAAAGAATTTAGAGTACAAGGGTGTCCTTTCTGAAACTTATGACTCAATAGGAACATCTTCCTGACAGTTTTGTTTAACCCTGTCCTCTATGCAGTAAATAATCAAGTGTGCCTCACTATCAAATCATGTTAAACAACTGTTGCATTTGCCAGTGAACTCTGTAACTCAATATTTAATATCAATAAAGTATATTGTTGCTTTTCTCTTATGAGTGCAGTGCATGACTTCATCCATGACATCTGTATTAAACCGGAAGGTTCTTATGGACAATTTATCATCAGCATAAGGTGATAAAACACATGATGTGTAATAGAGAAAATGCTATACAACTCATTTTTGTACTGCTAAATGTTGTCACATACTGCTTTCTGCAGCTTCTGCTTCACACTTAGCAATGATACTTTTACCTCAAAATTAGTGACTGCTGTTTTTCAGATTTGATAAATTAATTCACATCAATGAAAGCATCAATTATCTGATAGCTGTTTAGTGACTGCTATTAGTCATTCCTTCTTATTCTGGGAATGATTTGCCATACGCAAAAGAGAAACAGTTTGATCCATTGAAATGATCACATTTAGTATCTTGTGCCAGATACCTGGGAAAATAATGAATTACCACTAAGGACAGGCATCTTCATTTTGGGTGTGATAATTCAAAAGTCACTGAGGTGTTACTGGTTCAGAATTGAGTGAGATGGAGCTTTTACTTTATGTATTAATTCCTTTCACCTGCAGGAACAGATAGGAAGATGGAAAGTAAAATTAATAATGGAAAATAGGGTGAAATTGGTGCAAAGACTGGGCAGAATGAAAGATAAGAGAGTCTCTGTATACAAGCAGAGACAGAGAGAATGGGAAAAAAATAGCAGTAGAGATGTCAATGTGAAGTCTGTACACAGGAAAGAAAATGACAACATCCAACAATTTATACCACAGACTCACAAAAAGTCCATGAGATTCGTCACATTCTAGTAACAGCTACTACACTTAAGAGTAAAACTAGCACAGAACTAAGCCTTCAACAGTTGGGTTCCAGTCTTCTGCCAAAGACCAAGGTTTATAATTGTGCCAAAAACACCACTCAGGTTTTGTTTATATTTCCCTCCAAATCCTAGGTTTATCCTTCATAACAGTAAATATAAACTTCTAAATCTTACACAATATAGACAGGCATCTTACAAACACCCTAAATAATGATATAAAGTAAACCACAGAAACTTATTTTTAAAAAACCTGTAAAAGAGATCCTGCAAATTTAGGAATATCACCTGAGGAGAAAAATTCAGCTCCAGTATTCTCTTAAAAACAAGTGCGAGATGGAAAGCAAGTTATGTTTGGATGAAAACATTTACTTGGATGAGAGGAAATTCTGCAAGCATGTTAAGTGGTAAGAAAGGATTCAAAGAAACTTATTTATAAAATAGGAGCATTGCGTTATGACAAATATTTTGTTCAATTTACATTGGAGAAATATGGAGCACTCTTGGTGTTTCAGAAATTGCTGTTCTTTTGTTATTTTACCCAAACTACTCTGAGCCATATAAAAAGTCATTCAGTTAATAAAAAGAGCCAAATCAAATATGATGATGTGAATGCAGAAACAATACCAATGAGTAGAAATAGTGCACAAAAATGTCCAGGGAATTTACATGGAGTCAGATCTACAGAATTAATGATAATTCTTAATCATACCCCTATTAACTTCAAAATGGTGTCTGAAGGAGTGAAGCAGTGCCAACCACAGCAGCTTCTGTTTAACAGACTTTGTAAGAGTCAGCAGACAGAATTCTGCTGAATTCAGAATTCAGTTTCCTGAAGAAAAAAAATGGGAGTAACTCCACTTTCGAGTCCCTTTTGAACTGTAGCATGCTAATAAAAATTTACTAGCATACCAAATCAGTTGTACATCTGTTTCAAGTAAAGTTCCTTATTATTACTTCAATTACTCTATAAATCCAGGGTACAATTAAGTTTTAATCGTAAGTTCAACATTTGATAATAACTTATTTATAATCTTTAGACATACTTCTTGAAAAAATCCTGAAATAGAAAGTTCTGAGGAACAATTATATAATTTTCATTCCTATTTTGGGAAGCATGTATGCAATGACTAACAGTTTCTGAGTTATACAGAATCCTGGGTATTTAAATGAAGCTGCCTGTGCAAGATTGTTGTGGTTTAAGCCCAGCCAGCAACTCAGAAACCACGCAGCAACTCGCTCACTCTCCTGCTTCCTCTTCCAGCTCCCAGAAGGATGGGGAGGAGAATCAAAAGAATGTAACTCCCATGGGTTGAGATAAGAACTAAGTAACTAAGGTATAACACAAACCACTGCTGCTACCACCAATAATAATAACGGTAAGAGAAATAACAACAGAAGAGAATGCAACCGCTCACCACCTGCTGACTGATACCCAGCCTGCCCAAGTAGTGATCTAGCCCTTCTAGGTAAATGCCCCCAGTTTATATACTGAGCATGATGTGATGTGGTATGGAATACCAATTTGGTTAGTTAGACAGGTGTCCTGTCTCTGCTTCCTCCCAGTTTCCCCTCCTCCCTGGCAGAGCATGAGACTGAAAAAGTCCTTGGTCACAGTAAACATTACTGAGCAGCAACTAAAAACATTAGTGCTTTCAGCATTGCTCTCAGGCTGAGAATCAAAACCACAGCACTGCACCAACTAGTAAGAAGGAGAAAAATGACTGCTACTGCTGAACCGAGGACAAAGACTCATTTATTTTTCACCAGCGTTTATAAAGGTAAATATTACTGTGAGTCACAAGTAGCATTTTTAAGTGCAGGAACTCACCAATGTTTAAATTTCCTCTTGTACAAGTGGCTCAGCTACTTAATGTTTTTCTTCACTTAGTATGGAGGATACTGGCTTAAGTGTTACCCCAGCATCTAAATTTTAATCAAAGAAATTACCATTACAGTAAGAGCTTTATGTTGATTTTTAAACTACGGTTTCAACTAGTTAAATTGCTAAAATATGCTGAAATGTCAAAATACAGGAATTGCTTACCATCAGGGACTAATAAGTTTGGTGGTTTTCTTTCATTACATATTTGAAATCAAGACGTCATCCTGGTTTTCACAGGTACTCAAAGGAGAAACTTTGATTTTGATGTTATTATCAGCGTTTGCATCCTGTATTGATTAGTAAGAGCTCAAGTAAAAGATTTGTAAAATTTGTATATAATATCTGACCCTAAGAGAAATTTTTGCTTTTCCTAGTATAGACACAACCTTTCATTTAATTAATGAGATATAAATTAACAGATTCCCAAGCCTGACACAAATTCAGTCTTTTTTCATAGGCAAAAAATCACATAAATGTGAACTGGAATATATGCTCTGGATATCACCTATTCCAACCTCCTCCTCAAAGAACCAACAATGTATTTGAATGCCGTAGCATTACTTAACCAAGTCTTGAAAACCTCAACAAGAAGGGTTTGATTTTTTAGCTGAAGATGAAGGCTCAGATAAGGAAAATAATAACAGGGGAGACCTACCTAAGCTAAAGACCTCAGCTGGGACCAAAGCAAATAGGTATAAACCAGACATGAGTAAATGCAGGCCAGAAATTCAAAGGAAACAGACTATAAATCAGAAGACACAAGTGACTCAGTGACACAAGATATCCTTTCCCAGCTGCATGCTCTTCTTTTGGGAACTGTGATCACTGAGTGGCAGACCGCTGCACTATCTGCTGCTTTTATGAAAGCTGTGTGTCTAATGCTGCCTTAACTTTTCCCTGGAAAAGAGAGTTCACTTCTACCCAAGATAACTGAAAGTAAAAAAGCAGCAGCTTCAAAGGAAATACTTGCAGTTTGGAGACTCTCCTCCTTGTAGGAAGGAAGAAATATCATCTAAAAGTGTCAGGGATTGCTTTGCTTCTCTGCTTTCTGGAGAACTTGTGAAGAAGTATTGGAACTATTTTTTGATGACAAATATTACCCAGTAAAGGTAAATTTTCAAGTTAAGACAAAATAGTCCCTAGAAAAATCCTGAGAGGTTTTGAATATGCAGTAAATCATACTCAGGTGAAGCACTAAGTCCAAGAAAGCTGCTAATAGGTTCTTCTTCGGGCTTTTACAACAACATTTCTTTCCTTACAGCTTGTTTTGTTTTGTTTCATACAAATTTAAACTGGACTCATACCTCAATCTCACAATCCAGATTTAAACATAAAGGTTAATCTGTATCCATGTTTCATTTCAGCAACGATCTTTTTTTCTTGTCAGTTAATTTGCTTGGAATACTCCTGCAGATGGAGGCATGTTTGACATAAGGGAGAATTACAAAAATGTGTTAATACTTAGTTCAAGTAGATCTTAAAGTACGATCTTAAAGTACAGGCCTCCTATGTACATCATTCTTTTGACCCTGCAGTTTTGCTGGTTATTTGCATGTGTGCAGCAAGTTGAACAATGTCAAATGACAAGTACCAAGATCACACTGCCATGCTGCATTGCCAGGAAAACCAGCCTCTCCGCAGGTAAGAGGCAGTGTCACTTACAGGGGGAATACATCACATCCAGAGTCCTTCTGGGAACTTCTCTCTGCACTCCAAATTCTTGTATCTCAAGGAAAGAGAAGTCCTTTTCTTCATTTCTGCAGAGTTTTTGCAAACATGTGTGAATCTGTTACTACTTTTTAAAAATAAGCATTCTTGGGAAACTGCACTTTTGTGAATTGCATGGAATTTTGACAGAATTTGACCTCAAAGGTACAATAGCTATCCATGACTTATCGAGAGATCTTACTAAAATTTGTGCTCTGGCTTCTTTTTTATAAATATTACCTTACAATCCTGCAGAAAAAAAAATAATCTTGTAGTATTGTGTTATCAAAAACTGGATCTGATTGCTATTTTTAAACCATTGACATCTGTTTCAAAATAAAATTCCAGAAAAAGCAGAGGAAATAAAGTTAATTTCAAATCTTTTGAAAAAAAAAAAAAGAGCTTTATCAATTTAAAACTGACTTTTTCTTTTTTTCTACCAAAATTAACTCTATGTCATTTCACAAATGAAAGTAGAAAAAAATGTATACTCTATGCCCAAGTAGAAAAAATATTGCTAGCAAAGCAAAAATGTAGTTTTCTGTTATTCTGTCTTGAATAAAATGGTTGAAGATCTGTGTTTCAAGTTTTCATCTGAAAAGAACCTTTTCTCATCAATGGATATATTAAAGGATATGATTTTTATTTACTTTCTCTCAAAAATAGCGTCAACTGTTTTGAGGAAGATATGCAATAGCATTTATTGGCAGAAGCAGGAACTGCTGGTAAGATCTGCATTTTCTGTCAAGATTTCCCATGTGTTCAGAAAAACAATCAGATTTGCATATTTTAAATTTCCTTAGCTTTACATTTTTTGATGTGCCAACCATATGATATCAAAGTAGTGATTCAGCTAGTCCAAAGTACTGGCTTTGAGAGCTTTACAATTTATAGGAACCATTCATGAAACAGAAATCTAGGGAACTTCAGTTGCTGGTTCCCCTGCGCTCAGGAAAGTTAGAGATAATTCATTAACTTTCTTTTCAAGTAATACTTACTGCAGTTATCAATACTCTTTTTATCTAATGCAAAACCAAAAAGCCCCAGATGTGCTAAGCATGGGTAAGTTATACTGCTGCTCCAACATTTCTGGTGTTATTGCATACTTACATGAGTATAGTAAAGGATATGTTATGTTTGCACCATTTTAACTTCATTTTGCCTTTGAGAATGTTGCTTTATCCAAAGCTGTGATTTTCACTGAGCTGTTATGCCCTAGACACACACAAGACAACTATACTGTTCTTTACTGAAATTTCTTTTCATCTTGACAAATTCCAGAGTAGATGGAGCCTTATTCAGGTAAACTGGTGTAATTACAAGAGGTATAATTGCTAAAGTCTTAAAGTGTCAAAGTTTGGTTTCAGTCAGAATGTGTCCATCAGTACAGTTAACTTGAGACAGTTCATACATTGTCTGGTTTCTCTTTCACACGTTTTCAGGTTTTGTATTCTTTATGTATGACATATCCAGGAAGCAATCTGTCTTTGACGTATTCAAAGCATACAAAATCATAACCTTATATAATACCAGCATAGGAAAAATGTATTTGCATTCAAATAAGGATTTTATCTTTCTATGCATAATAGGGTTTTAACTTCCATTTACCTAATTAATAGTCATAGCTTCTACAAGATCCCAGGATTCCCAACTTATTCCAGGTAACAAATTTCAGAACTTTCTTGCACTTTCAACACAAGTATGTCTCACTTTTTCCACAGTGATGCCATCCAAGGTCTACAAAAGCACCTGCATCATCAGTAGACACTGTCTACTCTTACCAGGCTAAAGTCTTCTCCCACACAAAGTGGATTTCTTGCAGAAGACTCACGTGCATGCTTGAATTTTAAAGATGTGAGTACCTGTCCTGGGTTCAGCAGTTGCAGTCAGTTTTTCTTCTCTTTAGTAGCTGGCGTTTTGACTT
>NDXB01020241.1:107039-117804 GCA_002631895.1 Agapornis roseicollis | reverse complement strand
GAAAAAAAAAAAAAAAAAAAAAAAAGAAAGAAATTAAAAAAAATGTTGGCTGGAGAGGAGCAGTGCATAATTTATACAGAAATAACATTAAAAGGGGGATTGTTCACATAGATATTTGAGTGTGTGATCAGAAATTTTGGCCCTGGGGAAAGCTCATGTTACTGTCACTACTGGGTTGAAGCTGGATTTGACTCTCTCTGTGAGACAGTCAAAAACTGGGAAGTAGCAAAGGGAGCTAAGGTGCAGGCAGATCTGATATTACTTAGGAAATCTCTGGTGAGAGAATGCCTGTGTTTTGACCCCACCTGCTGCTGGAGGTTACTGGTTCTATCCACAGAATATCTGTAGAGGTTTAAACTTGACTCATTGCTTAATGATGAGAGTGCTGGAGGGGGAGTTACATGCTATGGGACCTCCTGGCTACGCCATTGATTTGAGAGCCAGAAGCCTACTCAGTAAATCAGGGATAATATTATTAAGTTACTTAAATGGACTGTTGCAATGTCAACTACCCAGCACATTTGTGGTCAGTTTGCCCTTCTGAAAATTAAGCCACTTTGCTGTCTAAATGATGCTTAACTCCAGGTGCAAAGATCAAACACTTCAGTTTAAATGTCCCCGTTCTCAGCTCCCTGGGCTTTCATAGTACCACCATATTTTCAAATACCATTCCACTTCTAGAAGAGGAGGGCAATGTAAGGTCAGGATTAAATTTCAACCAGAGATCTGTAAGAGAGATCTTAAAAGAAACACTGCTATCTAGTGTTATTAGTTGCAAGGTTGCATGAGCACTAAATTAGTGAATATGTATGTAAATACTGACGAGTAAAGGGCAGAAAGGGTGGATGACTATAGGGGATAAGAGGATACTTCATTTTTGGCCATAAGTACAATCTATTACAGAGGCAGAGCAATGCAAAATTACTACCTGACAACAAGACAGCTGGAGGTCTCTTTTGCTGATAAATCTTGAGTGCAGCTGTGTTTGGCACATGCTTGTGCTGTAAACAGGAGTGATGGCTTTAAACGGAATTCTGATATTTCTACTTCTGCTAATTGTTGCTTTCACTTCATCAGGAGTGGCACCTGGGCCATGTTCTGAAATCTATTCAAACATAGTGAACAATTTAGTTCCTAGAGCTGCCTGCCTGTAGGTGCCTGAATTCTCTAATTCACCGGTGCCAGATGAAAGTATATTAAGTATTTATAAGTCCTTAATTTTAATTACACTTAGACACTCAGAAGTTGCTTGTATTGGTGGAGAGTCACAGAGCAAGCCTCTTTCTCACCTTCTCCACAGTAAAATGTAACTTTTGTAGCAACTCACACTACAGTGGGAGTGAATATGATGATTGTCTAGGGTGGTGTGATGATGTGATGGTCTCATGGTCAGGGCACTTGCCAGAGCTGCAGTTTCATTATCTTTAAGCTAAATAGTTCATGACTATAGGGCTCCCATTTCTTGCATTTCAGGATGTTATGGAAAAAGGTAACAGCTGGAACTACACTTTTTCAGTTCTAGGAGGTGTGCATCATAGAAGAAAGCTATCACAGTTAGAGAGAAATACTTAGTATTTTCTACTTATAATAGGTCCTTGCCCCGTGGTATTCCTGTGGTATTGCCAAATATACCTGCATGTGTAATAGTCTGAAATGCATACATGGAAGGAGCAAGATGTCAAAATAAAAACAGGATAACATATGACACACAGCAGACAGCAGCTAAGCACTGTAGCTAGCAAACCCATCAGTAGAAATGTTCTTCACTTTCACTTATCTGCCTCAATATGTAAAGATTAATATATTGCATAAAGGATCAAAAGACAAGGATAGGAAAACAAAACCTCCTGTATTTATGAGGGTTTACTAGCCTGTTGCCTGTGGGTTAGAGGACTGCAGTGCTTTGACATTTTTCAGGCAAACCACTCTGTTATGGGAAGTTATCTGCACCTCAACTGTTGCCATAGCAGTGTATTTTTTTCCAGTTGAAAATCTATTAAAGACTCTCTATACTGTGCTCCAAAAATATCTTTGCCAGTTCTTTATAATTTTCCATATCATCTACTTTGAGCTCTTTTTCTTTGACACCCCAAAGACATTGGAGTCCTTTCCAGAACCTTCAGAGACAACTAGTATCATCCTTGTTGCTCCTTGTCATAACTCCACACACACTCTCCTGTCCTTGCTGTTATTTGTTTTACTTTCTCTGAACTAAACTTTATGACCAGCGATGCTGCTTCTTCATTCTGCTCCTGATTCTACTTTTCTGCCAGTTGTAAAAGCCTTCACTGCCATTCCTTTTGTCATTACCAAAGAGCGATACTGCTTTAAATAAAAATTCTGAAGACAACTTATCCACAATGACAAAATTAGAGACTAGGCTGAAAAGATTTTTACTATTTTTTTAAAAAAGCTTGTGATTTATGTACATTATATTTATCAAAGCTCTAACCCTTGGGTATAACGCTCTCCACACATATACCAGGGATGCATCTAGGAGGCCTTTGAAGTAAGTTGTGAACTCACTCTGCCTGAGACTTACACCAACTCAAAGTGAATCAAGTCCAGATTCAGTATGCAACCACAATTTAATGCTGCTGATTTGGAACTGACTACTGTTCATCTGGCTTGAATCACAGGCAGAGGCATCCCATAAGACTTGTTTGACCAAGTGTAGGTATCTACAGAATAAATGTCATTACCTAAGCCAGTCATTTAGGCTGTCTTTATAAACAGTGGAGAGATCAAGCTGCTTCTAGAGTGCAGTTTAACTCACCTTGAAGTCATTGCCTTAAAAATCAGACTAACATTGCTTAGTTAAGCCTTATGCATGCCTATTTGTCTACATTAACTACAAAAGGATCTTATGTAACAACTCAGATGCAGATGTCTGAATTATCTGCCTGCAAATTAATACATAGATTCATAACCTGAATAGAGTTTCAGTATGAATCTGTCTTTGGAGATCCTTTCTTTCTTGACTGAATGCATAAGAAGCCTGTGCAAATCTATATCCAATTTTCCTGGTTCAGATAGTTTCCTAAACGTGGATATGAATATGTCTAGCATGAAATGGTTACACAGCTGGATCCTCATTTATAAATAACTAGCTCAGAGAAGTTATCTGCTGATGGTGTACTAAAATAACATACAATAACATTCTTTACCATGTAGACTTAAAATGTCCAGCAGTAGATTTTAAATGTATAGTGAAGAAAAATCACATCTCTTGCTGCAGCTGCAACAGCAAAGTGGTAGTTTCAATCACCCTTGGTGGTTACTGTACATTTTCTAGCACAATGATGCACTATCCCTCTTGTGTGGTGACTGTGCATTATGTCACCACCTTATTAACAGTATCTGACACATATGAAAGTTATTTAATACTTAGGTATATTAAAACTACAATTAAATTTTCATGGTATTTAGTAACTCATCACGGAAACTATTTTAAAAGATACACAGATTTATCTCTTCAGCTAATAATATTATTTCCTCCAGTGATATCCAATGCAATATTACACATAAATCTTTCCTTTATTCCTTTCATTATTTCCTTTAAAATTTTCCTTCGTAGTGTTTTATTGATCTCTTTCTTGTCATTGCACCACTATGAAACATCTGTGCTTTTCCTTCAGCTCACCATCAGTTCCCATTTGAAAAGTCTGTAAATTTTGTTCTCCTCTAAAACCTATAGATAATTGATTCCAGCAGTGTGTGTCCACAGCAAACTGTGTAGCTGCAGTTCCACTTCATTTAACAGTATACAGTTCTTTGTTAGGTGGAGATCAAAGAATATAATTTTATTAAGTTTTATTTGCCAGATTGGAAAATAATGGGCTTTCTTAAAAAAAAAAATAAAGGCAGGCTAAGCATTTTTTTCTTATAGAATGTAGAGTGCAAAGAGAGGTAAAACAAAGCCAAAAGTGATTCATAAGTATCTTGAAGTAGTTTTCAATCAACAGCCTTAATGTATACTGCATTCAACATATTTTTACCATTACTATAGAAAAGTGTCATTACCAAACAATAGTGAGGAAGAAAAAGTCTTGGGAAATGCAGAAGTAAGCAATTATTTGCTGCAATTTGCAACTCAAGAAAAGAGTTGGATGGAAAAGAATACTTATGTTTAATTCTGTGTGTTTTGTTTAATTCTTCTGGACTTTATGCATTTGAGCAACTTTATGTTAACCTATGACTATCAGAACTGCCGATTAGCATGCATAAATGATAGCAGGATCAGGACTTGCTCATGTAGCAAATGGTAATGTTTAAGTGTCATTCCATTGTTTACAGCCCTGAAGCAGTGAAATACCTAGGTATATGCCTAAAGCACATAATGGGACATCACTTTAAAAAAAGATGGTACTCATATGACAGAGGTACCTCATTGGCATTGGTTTCAGAATGCTCTAAACTATCCAAAGGGCTCCTTTGCTGGCTGAAATTAAGAAAAAACACTTGAGTTAAATTCTTTACTGAAAGTGCTTGAAAAACAGTGACAGGTAAATTTCACTTCAGATAAAACAGAAAATGAGAGAGAGGCAAATTAAGCAAAGCAAGGAAGGATGAAGATGCTTCATGTCAGGCTGGAAAGGAGATGAAGAATAGATGAAATTGATAAATCAAAACAGGATGTCCTGGAAAGAAGCTGGTAATAACAGCAAGATTTTATTTTGGAATGGAGAAATTCTTATCTTTTCTTTGGTACTTTATTACTTCTGGTTTAAATTTTGGGGGGCCTCTCTATTTGTTTCTACTTTAAAGCTTGGTGAAGATAGAAAGCAGAGTTCAGTCTTCCTTCACTGTAAATTAAATGGTTTTGGAACGTCCAATCATCTGAAAAAATGACAGAGATGGGTACCATGGAACAGCTTAAATAGTTTTGGATACTTGGCTCTACTGGTAGACAGAAGTTGTTTAATATTCTTTGTGACAAAACAGCACAGTCCCTGATACGTATTTATTTTATAATGTCAATTTTGTAGCTTTGGTTTCCTTAAGGTGAGATTCACGTTCAGAGTACACAAAGTTAAAAAATGGGACTAATTATTTTACAACGGAACATTATAATTAGAGTAGATTATAGCTGCTTGGCCAGGAGTTTTAAAACAAAGAAAGAGAAAAATAAAAGCCAACAAATAAGTGCTGACAAAGAGTAAACGTTTGGAAAAAAAAATTGGTTTCTGCAATTTTATGCAGAAAATTCTAATCAATATGAAGAGAGTACACACTTTGAAATGAAAATTTTGAAATTTTATATTTCTGTGCATTGAAATTACTTCAACTATTTTTCAAATAGTACAAAATTCAAGACCTGTGTGATTTCTCAATTTTATCTAAGGACAATTTTCAAAATAAAATTTGAAAAAATAATTAATTTTATTGGTTTTTTTTTTTTTTAATCTAAAAATAGTCTCTTCTCAGATGAAAATTTCCAAGTAGTGGAATTTCCTTGCATTCTTTTCGTAAACATCTAATTGCTTTACGAAACTCAAAATAAACATCAAAAGCAAGACAAGAGATTGGTTTACAAAATGTGCTACGAAAACACCCAAATGATGCTAATGTTGTCACTTACAGTACTATGCCAAAATTAAAACAATTACATTTAATGTACAGTAAAAGTGGTTGTTGGTTTTGGTTTTTGTTTGTTTGTTTTCCATAAGGCTATCCAGAAAAGACAAGGTTCTTTTGTCTTTTGTTTTTTGGGTTGTTTGGGCTATTTTCAGATCTATTTTGTTAAGTAGAAAGATACCTGGTTTTGGGGGCATGCTTAACATTTCCATCCAATGCTTCAATGTTTTGTTTTTTTTTTCAATAAAAATAGAAAAATAGAATAATTGTGCCAAATCTTGAGATAATCACACTCTTAAATTTAGCTAAGTTCAAGTGTGGATACTTAATGTAAGTAACCATGTTTGATGTGGTCCTATTACAATACTGCTCCTGTGTTTCCCAGGCTAATTTTCACATTATCCTCTGATATTTGTGCACAACAAACTGAGAAACAGAAGTCTGGACTAATTCTTCTTCACTTTAGAAGTGTAACTCAGGATGCTTATGGTGTGTCTGCTTTAGGATCACTGTTTCTCTGAGTTCCCCCTACAGCCAAAGAGGGACAGGAGCCATCAGAGGGAGGCTGAGTCCACAGAAGGCCCATACCAAAGTAGCATATGAAAAAGAAAGCACTTTTGGAAAGGAATAGAGGAGGAAAAATAAGGCAAGGAAAAAAAGCACAGAAACTGTCATTATGTTGTGATATAAATCTTTGGTGCATATGCAGCTTGAACATTGTGCTCTGAACATTTCATCTCTAGAAGGTTATAGTGACCTGTCAAAGAGATATAAAAGAAAGACCATCACTGGTGTGGAACTACTTCCACCAAGGAAACAAGTAATTTGGCTCAGAGTCCTCAACTGGGGAAGTTCTTATAGAGTTAGATACAACTATGTCCCTCAAAAGCCCTGAACTGGAAACAGATGGACACTCATTTCAAGAATGAGTTTCGAATGAGATAAACCTGTGGCATATTCGAAAGAAATGGTGGAGGAGGGCTAACAGTGAGAAATTAAATGGCCAAGTTCATTACCATGGGATGCAGGAATGTGTTCAAGGAAATCAGACACAATCCTGACATAAAAATAATTCAAGGCCTGGTGCCACATATGGGACTGTGGACAGTGAGGTTGTTTGGTCTGACCCATTGTTATGCTCTTTTGTTTTGTCCTTCTAAATGGATCTCTGTGAGCCATCACTGAAGGGCAGAGGGAGCTTGAACTCTGGCTAGTCATGCCAGTAATATTTCTAAAGGTGGTGTGAAGGTCTTAAAGCATTGCCTAGCCTCATTCAGGATATCTGTGGTGCAGCAGGGCAACTCAGCCTATGTGTACAGCTAGCGACCAAAGACATCTATCATGTTTAAGCATTTTTTTGATTTACACAGCTTTTCCCTGGAGTTCAAGCAATTATTCACAGCCTGAAAAGAGGGTATCTGCAGTCACTTGTAGGATTTGGTCTTCTGCATGGCCACATGAGATATTTCAGTCAACTTGTGGGCACAAATATAATTTCTGAATTGCATGTGTATATATCTGTGTTATCATATTCTTTCACTGTGAAAGCAGTAACTACTGTATGTGGTAAAATGATATATTGTTGTCCACAAAATGTCTTTGGCAACAGGATGTTTGCTAGCCTTGGAATTTTGCCTTGTATAAATATTTTTAATCTGCTCCATGTAGGCATATTTTGGCTGCAAAATAAAGGGTTTTGGAGATTAATATATCCAAGCTCAGTTCTGCTTATATATCTTACATACATCAAGGTTTTATTGAACTCTGCATCTAGAAACTTTTCATAGCAGCTGGTTTGGGGTTGTTTTTTTTTCCATTTGCCTGCTTTACTCAAAGGAGGATTATGACTATATCCTATTTTTATACTCTACAAATGTAGTAATTTAATCTACAGATACATTTTCATTCTTCAGATGTAACCTATAAAAAGCATGTTCAAATTTATGGTCATTATTTTTCCTGTAAAGAGTATTATTGGCCTCTTTTCAAATGACCACATTTTCTCAAGAAATGTCCAAATAGCTATTTATCAATGAATAACAAATATAACAACTATTTGACAGTATCAAGTACCTTTCAGCTGAGTATCTCAAAGCTCCTTAAACTACTCATTAATCCACACTATGCCCTTGTGAGGTATCTTTCACTAGTCTGTTTTATTGGCACAGCAACTGGGTCTTACAGAAGTTTAATGCCTGGTTTCAAGTCTGAGATTTCATCAGTCACAAGCAAAAGCACAGCCTAGAGCTTCTGCCTCAGCATTGCTCATTGGAGCAGTGGGATCCCTTGCTTATTAAAACTTCTGCAAGAGAAATTTTAAATTTGGGCTGAAATAGTTATTCTGCCCAGGTGTACCTTGCCAGTTCTTTTCAAAGAGAAAATCATACACGTATGTAAGTATACACATATGTATCATGTAATCATTCAATCAAGTTTTGTAGGTTACTCTTCTGGTGCACTGAATGTGATACTGGTTTTCCCAGATCATCAGTCTCATGGTAGAGAAGGTGACAGGTAACAAGTGGGTCCCCCCACACCTCATCCCTTGTTGCCTGAGCAGACAGTCCAAAAGAGGGGCTCACTGCAGGAAAACAAAAATGCTGCTGGTGGAGGAATGAAGCATACCAGAGAGAGGGGGTGTTTCTCTGTTTCAAACATCAACAGTTCTACTGTGAATACAGGAATAGCTTTCAGATGGGCCACAGACACTCAGATCTTTATGCAATTTCTGCCTCAATCTGGATGTGATGTCTGCAAATGCCAGCTCAGAATACAGTTTAGCAGCTGCCCAAGGTGCTTTTAGTCAAATCCCATTTGAGCAAGAAATGTGTTTCCCTCTTTTTACAGAGATGGAAGGTGTTGCTCACACCAGTTGTATGTGCTTTTCTTCATGTGGCACTGTATACATTTCATGTGCAATACAAGTATTATTAATTGAAAGAGACTGTGAGATCTTTTATTTATGCTTGTTATCACATGATTTTTTTTCAGAACTTTGCTGAGACAATTAGTGTAGTGTTCTTGTAAGCTTGTATCTCATTACAGAGAACCAGACTGTCCTCTATAACACAGACACAAATTACCTCTTTAATTGGAAATGAAAGGCTGACACCAGTAACAGCCTCTGCACCTTCCAGACAGGCTCAATGGCCTTTGCAATGTGTAAGTGCAAGAATGCAGGGGTGGAGGTGATCCATCTTCCCTCCCACTCTCCTGCCCCAGGAACCAGCAGAGAAGTGAAAGCACCTATTTGATGCTTTCAGCAAACATTTGTCTGAGGTCTGGGCTATAGGAACTTGGAAGGGTGGAAGAGTGGCAGCAGTGACAAGATGCATATTTCTACAAATGCAGCAGAATGCAGAATGAGAAATATGGCAAAGTCATCAGTTTCTTAGCAGCTGATGGTGCTGGTTGGAAATATAATGGCAACCAAGTGATGCTGTCTTTCAGAGAGATGAGATAGTGTGTGTCTTCAGCTTGATATTTTCATCATGCTTTCAGGCATCACTCAAAATCTGTTACTTTTCATGGACTCAAGACCTAATGTATACACTAGAGAAGCACCAGACTCAGAGTCGCCTTCTGCTCTACTGCTGTTATGAAGAATCACGGGGATTTGAGAGATTTTGGACCCTACAGCAATCTTAGAGGTATACCACTTCTCAGCTTCAAATGAGCTGGTTTTTTATGGTCCAGAGAAACTTTATTTCCCATTAAAGAATGATCTTGAAAATTTTCACATTCCCCAGAGACTCCTCCTTCCTGCATGGTTTCCAACAAGAGGGGCAGTGATCTGGCCCATGAAATGGATGCTACTTTATGAATAGTTAGCTTTACGTGTTTACAATGTGTTAATGATAGTAAAGCATGGGAAGTCTTTAACCTAATGCTATTGCAGACTGAGCCACTGAATACACAGACTTTTTTCTTCTTGAGACTGCTTTTTTAGAACCAATTTTCCATCTAATTCATTTCTACCTTAATTTCAGCATCAATAAGGCCAAACTGCAGGCCTCTCCAGCAACCATGGACTGTTTCCAAACACAGAAACCAGTCTCTAGCAAAAGTGATTTCCAAGTCTTGCCACAGAATAGCTTCTCTTCCCAAAAGAGAGGCTATAATAATATCATATAACCACATGTGATCACTGCTAGCTGGCCACTGTTATGCACTGAAGACATGGAAAGTGTTGGTGGCAGCCCTCCTTCTTGGTCCTGGTGTCCTTGTACCTCCCTACCTTTGTTTTACCATGAGGGATGATGGAACTAATACCCTCGCACTTCCATAGTATGATAATCTGAACTGAAGATCCTCCGTCTTGCCTCACAGGCTTTTCTGGGCACATTCCTCCTTAGCTTGATTTCACTTACTTCACTCTTCAGGATGTTATAACATTTGATCTTCCATAGTTTTATTTATTACGTGACAATGCTGGCTTTTCTCCTTTGGCTGCACAGGATACACATTTTGCATCCCAGGAGACACCGGGGATCGTGTGAATGTCCCAGTAACAGAGAATGCAAAAAAGTTAAAGTTTTAAGTACAAAAATGGGGATTAAGCTCTTAAGAGCCTGTTTTATATTTTGAATCCTCCAGCTAAAGTACTAGTGCTCCTGGCTGGAGTCTATTAGAAAAAATGTTTTGGCATTTTGTTCAACAGAAAAGATTCAGAACAATACTGTCTTTCTGGATATACCAAATTTTGTAATTGAGCAGTGCATATTTCTGTGGTTTAAGTAGTCATTTTTGACATGATCTGTAATAATTAGCAAAGCCTTGTTGACCTATAGCACTCTTAGCTGCAAAGCAGAGTGTGTGAATTGCTCCTGGACAAAAATTCATCCTTAATGTAATTCCATTAACTTCATGCCCTTGAGATTTATACTGATATCCACCATTAACATCAAAGGGTTTGGCTAATTAAAGTGGAGAATAAAAATTACCCTTTTCCATCTCTTAAAATTCCACCCAGGACAAAAGGGAAATCCCCTGTGGTTTTTATTGTCCTTTCCAGTAAGGATAAACAACCTTCTCTGAGAGCTCTTGTCTTTACCCACTGTGACAGTTAAATGGACACTGCTGGGTTAAAAGTAATGCTCCCAATTCTGACTCTTATTTGCACTAGTATAAATCACTAGTAGCTCCACTGCAACAAAAGGAATTAAAATGTAAAAAAAAAAAAAAAAAA
>NDXB01020241.1:81774-106972 GCA_002631895.1 Agapornis roseicollis | reverse complement strand
ATAAAGCCCCCAAATCTGAATCTAAAAAAAAAAAAAAAAAAAAAAAAAAAAAAAAAAAAAAAAAAAAAAAAAAAAAAAAAAAAAAAAAAAAAAAAAAAAAGAAAAGAAAAGAAAATATCAGTATAGGTGAGAAGAAAAACAGACCCTCATATTTACAGCAAGTAAAACATCACTATCTACATGTTATCTACAATCTGCCAGTCTCCCATAACTGTACTTTTCCTTAAAATCCAATGTACTTATCAGTCTTTATATTATTTAACTCACTGTTCCCATAAGCTTACAGAACTTACATGCTTCAACTATATTTTCACACATATGATAAAAAATATTTTCCACTAGTTCTATAGTATAATAAATAACACTCTTCTTCTAAACAATAATATCAGGCAGATTCTGCTATGACATTAAGTATTCTGCTGCTTTAAAACAGTAAAATACCACTACATGTTCCTGTACCAAATAACATGTTGGTGTCAAAATCTGAGGACTTTCTGTGAAATTTTTGGAAATCCATGTGTACCTTATCAACAACATTTCCATGCCATCAACTACATGGGATTAAGCTGAGATTTTCCTTTCATGGGAAACTACTTTATAAACCACAGCATTATCTTTTTGAAAACTAGACATATCATGACACCCCATGGAAAAGAAAATCCATGTAAAAAAAAGTTGTTCTGTCATAATGTAGATGTTGTTTTGAAATTTTCATAATTAAATCATCATTGGAAGCTCACTCTCCAAACCTCAACCAAGGTTTCCACACCGCCCAGTCCCACCAGCAATGGGGAGGGTCAGGATCTGTGGAGGCTGGGACAGTCCTATCAAGATGAACCTCTAGAAAAATAAGCAATTTCTGGTCCAACAACAACCTGTGCACAGGTTGGCAGGAACATGATCGACTTCCAGCAAGACCCTGTTTTTATTTCATCAAAACTTCATCAGACTTGACACATTCCTACGGAATACTTTTGTTTCCCCACACTGGCATTTTCCAACAAAAGAAGTGTTTGATCGTTGGCTTCCAAACAACTCTGTTCTAAAGCACTCTGTACAACCTGGTCCATAAAGAGTAACAGGTTATTTACAGTTTACACCTGACTGGCATATACTCAACCCTGTTTCACTATCCAAACTATTCCTTTAGGCACTTTTGTTTACACACATATTCTTTGGATAACAGCATAATTTAGTCTCACTAAGAAAATATAGCAGTGGTCACTGATCAATGTAATATACTTTAGAGACTAAACCAGATTAAAGTGAGCCTATTAATACCAGAAAATACCAATCAATATTTGAACTGTTTATCTATATATATGCTAAAAGTGCATTAGCAAAATAGCAGCTTATATACAAAGCTGCCCATTGTACCCATGTTGGTTCATTTTTCTTCAGTCTACAGCTGTGCATGTAGCCCCACTGGTTGTAAAATGCCAAAACACTGCTCCTGACAGATCACACCTGCTTCAAATAACACATCTCACCCCACACTAATCTACAGCCATAGGCTGGTTTTAATGATTTTAAAATGCTGGCATTAACTCTTAATGCTCAACTAGTTTTATGGAAGCAGCAGAGTCCATTTTGTCTAGTTTTAATACAATCCCAATAAAACAGCTGGGAAATTGCAGTGCCAGGGAAAAGACATTCAAAGCCACCATTTCCCCTATTGTAATAATAATCAGCTTGACAAAGTCAGATAGTAAAGCAGATTGTAGCACTTTGGGGATTTTTATACATATATTTAATTATATTGTTAAGTTCCCTATTTGAAAGCAATTAAAAAAAATACTTTCAGTTCAAAAGTATAAAACTACCCACTTCTGATTTCAGCCTGACATTTTTATTGGTAATCTGAGTTATAACATGCTCGGGTTCATTCCTCATTGACTGGCTGCTGAGCTTTCTGCCAGAGTTTTATTGCTTTATGGGAAAGTACAGTATTTAAAACTCTTTTAAATTCATGGGCTACTCTTGCTTCTGAAAAAGCTTCTCTTGGCTTCTCAGAAATGCACAACAAGAGCCCATGTTTACTTAAAAACATCTGCTTCATCCTTTTCGGTATAAAATAAAAAGTGATCTGATGTTTTCCATGCTTTCCATTTACCCTTGTGTCAAACTATGAGATGATTTCATTGGGGCTAAACCTGGCTCACTGTCTATCCCAGCACAGCTAGTGGAGTTGTGTGGTAAGATGGAGTGAAAAATGTGCATCCCAAGGGAAGGGCTCACATACCTCATGTACTGTATAGCACAGACCTGTATGACCTTGACCTAGCTCTTAGCTACAATTCCACAAGGAGAAGATGTGAGCAAGCAAGCCTGGACTTAGTTGGTTTCACTTGGATTCCCAGCTCAGAATAAAAGGGACATAAAGATCACTGTTAAAGTCATAGAAATTAGAAAGGTTCTTTTTGCAGTCTTACAGAGAAACTCAGATCAGTTACTGCTAGTAAGTGCAAAGAGCTGCTCTTTACACTAGAGGCAGAGACAAAAAGATGTATTGAAATGTCTTGGGTTTTGTTATACATATTGTTTTGTGGCTTTTCAGATCTTCTAAAATCCTGTTCTGAACTAATTCCAAGTCACTGATTTTCTTTATAAAGCATCTAGCCAGCTCCACTTGTCTCACTAGATGCAGGTGTTGGCATGTGTGGAGAGGAAAGGGGATGCAAGGATGCAGGCCCACTTTCTGGGGACAGGAATGTGTCCAAAGACTCTGGTGGCCATGGAGCAGCTTGGTGGGGAGCCACCAATGTGGGAGCAAGAAACATAGAGTGTCTTTCCTTAGGACAGTGATGCTTCCTCAGCATCTGTGACAATTCCCAACAGAGACTTGAAATTAGGATAGGTAAATTTTGGCCCAAGAGAACACAGCCATTCTACTCTATACCAGAAGATGCCCAGATAGTATCACAGTCATGATATTCCAAGAACAACAAATTGGGTATCATCCACACTAAGTCATCTCAGCGTCAGTCATTTGGATCTTCCTGGTAAATACCGATGATGCACACTACTGGTAAATAGATGCATGGCTACTGATGATAGATGTTACTGCAGTTTGTTGAGTAGAGCAAGTGAGTTTTGTAGATATTAAACTGCTGTCAACTAATGAGGCTTGTCACACCAAATGTTCAAAACATGCTTTTGATGCCTGTTAGCCAGAGGCTACTACTTCATTCTCATACACGGTTTTGCCAAATACATGTAAGTTTGTTTTTCCAGAACCCTTTCTAAGAAAACAATGATTCTAAGTTAAGTCTCCCCCAGACTTAACACTGTACTTGCTGAAGGAACACAGGGTGTTTGAAAGTATAGCAGTAAGAAGCTGTTTATACCCTTTAATATTATAACTCAGCTTTCGTCATAAATCTCTCCCCTTGACTGCACATACCTCCAGCATGAACTCATGCTCCTTTTGATTTTCCTCTTTATTACTCTTAGCCAACTGAGTGATGTGTGAGTTCCTGTCATGGTGCTGACTCTATTACAAAGTGCAAAGGTAATTTACATCGCAGTGCTGGCAGGACAACCAATAGCACAGTGCCTGGGAGGTGTGCAGCTCCAAAAAAGCCTCTCTCTTTTATGGATGATGGAGAGCAATATTTTTAAAAAAAACAAACTATAAATTTCTATGCATGGTTAGAGGCAAGTCTGTGAGGTGGGAAAGCGGATTTACACTCAACCCACTAGCAGCATCATGAGGAGTCAGCATCTTCTTTCCAGTGAAAAGCCCCAAGAGCAGAGACTAAGCCACCCCCTCCCTGGCTAAATTTCTCTGGCTCATCGTGGAGGAATGAGAGAAGTGGGGGAAAACAGAAAATTCATGTTTCTTTGCTGAAGAGGTTCACTGTAAACCAAGAATCCCTGGAGTCAGGGCTGCAGTTCTCACACAGCCCTATACACTGAACTATTTGGAATTTTCATTCAGGTTGGATATAAACAAACCTTCACTCTATCTGAGTTCAGGCAGGGGAAAAAGCTGTCCCAGAAGCACAGCCTGAGTGAACAGGGTCAGTCTTGAGAAGGTCTGGAGGAAGCAAATCCTTTCCAGGTGGCACTCAGTAGATACTCATAATACCAATGGAAGCAATCAGTTTCAGAGGCCAGTCACCCTACACTCTCTTTACAATCATTAAGGAGAGATAGGCACCTCAAAAAGTGGTTTGGAGAATCCTAGTTAGGTTCTTGGTGCGATTTGTGCATTGAAGAAAACTTGTTTTTGCCAGCAGTGCACAAACTTTCCTCCTACCTAAGAGTCCACAGTTATCCTGCATGAACACACCCATCTGCTGCTCTGTGCAACTCTTGAGACTGGAAAATTCCAACCTCCCCGTGGCTGGGGACACAGGCCAGCAGCAACCCTATCTTAGGTCCTCAGACAAATGGGAATGGTAACATGCACTCTGTTGTCTGACAGTTTTAATTCAAAAGAATGCACTATACATCCCCATGACCCAAATTCTGTAAGCACTAGAAAATACGTATTTGCTAGTGGAAGGGTAACTTTAAAAGCACCCCAACAACCCTATCCCTCTTCTGACAAAACCCTCTTTTCAAACCTAACTTTTGCATGACCAATATATTATTGCTCTCTTCAAACAGAACAACGGGGGGAGGGGGGGGGGGAACTTCCTTACCTTCACACACATCAAATGCATATATGTGTGATAGTCCTATTTTACTTATTAAGGAGTTCAGCAATGTAACAGTAAAAGTGNATAGAAGAAATTATATTGACCCCAAAAAGGAAGGGGGGGGGGGGGGGGGGGGGGGGGAACTTCCTTACCTTCACACACATCAAATGCATATATGTGTGATAGTCCTATTTTACTTATTAAGGAGTTCAGCAATGTAACAGTAAAAGTGACACATGGGGGCCGTCTTGTCACTTCCACACCACACAATGAAAAGGTTTTTCCTGCATCTTCCTCAGGTAGCTCATGGGCACACTGGTTTCAGGCTCCAGTGGGAATGTTGAAATAATTGTTGTTAAACATCCGTGTAAACAGCTCTTTCTGTGGTGTTTGGCAACATTTTAATATCAGAAATATGTTGGAAAATATGATGAAATCTGATAGATACAAAATCTGGGTCCATCCAATCAAAGATAGTTGAAGCAATCAGGGCTCCTATTTCAAGTATATGGGAGCTAGGGTCCTGGATAACTTTGGGAAATCAGCTTCAGCAGCCATCAAACTCATATTCTGATGTACATTGAACTTCAGAAGAAATATTATGCTAAATCACAATGGTGATGACATATCTTTACTTATGCATGTGTGACACAGAATCACCAGCTGAATTTCCTATTAGTTTTCACTATATGCTCAAGACAATTCAATATGAAATTTCCTCTGCTGGCTTCCACTGTACAGCTTAATTCAAGTTCTTTCATAAAGGGGTTTATTTTAAGATGGAGATAGTAAGATCGTAGATCTTTCCATAGAAGTATAACTTTTCAACTGCTCCTTAGACAGAAACTGGGTAGAATTCTACTCAGCATAACCTTAAGAGAGCTTCAGCATTAATATGGTGGGAGCCAGTGTAGCCTCTCTAAATAATCTCACACCAAACATTTCCACAAGACTTATATTTGCAGCAGCAGCTTAATTCCAAAGCCATATAAATCTACCTGGTTTGTAAAACTGCTGTAGGGCAATACAACACAGGCCAAAACTTCATTCCACTGACACCCATAAGACCAGTAACAGCAGAAGAAAGCAACACTTTCATATGTTTATTATATCACATTTTATATTCCTGCCATGCTCCGCTAGCTTTTCACCAAGCTGAAGTGTGACCTTCAGCTTAGTATGAATATGCAGGGCAAAGTGACTGTACCTAGACTGCTTTATTTACCACCAGTCATTGGGTGTTGCATTATATCCCCCTGGGACATGTTCTACATTTGCTTTAAGGGTGTGTTTACACTGGAGTGAGTGTAGTGTGAGTAGACATTCCTGAGCAAGCATTTTAAGGAATATCTGAAGACTGTTTGCAGTACAGCTGTGATAGCACAGACTTCAGAACAAACTGGGTGCCTCCATATCTGCTTAGTTTTAGGGCTGATCTGCCTTACCCTAAAGCTTCTGACCAGAACAATCTGCCCAAAGTCCAGGGAACTCAAAGACTTTGTAGGTCCACTCATGATCTGATTCTCTGATCCTGTTCACAGGACAACATAGTGAGACTGCAAGAAACCAGAGAAACAACCAATCAGCACATTCAGCATCCCACTGTCAGCAGGCACTATGTAGTAAGTATACTTATTAAATATATCATGTCCTAGACAGTTAAAGAAAGATGTATAAGTACACACTTATCCCTAGGGTGCCTGGACTAAGACAATGGTCTCTGCCTTTAGCAGTGAGACCAGCCTGAGTTCTTATAGTCTTTGAGAATGCTGCAGCACTAGAGTACCTTAAAGTCATACTTCAAAATTGTGTGACTTCAGCATGTATATCTACTGATCAGCTTAGGATTCCTTTGACTGTTGGGCATGTCTTTTCTATTCCCCTAGCATCTGATGCATCCCTCAATTAATCCAGGCAGTCGGAGTGAAACAAACAAAATATAGGGTGTTTAACAAAAAGCAGAGAGCAGACTTAGATGCTAAGCCAGCATTGCACTGCTTTCCTCTTTCTGTTCTAGTAAAATAGTAAATATAACTTTTGTGCCTTCCTCTCCACAATTCATACATCTCTGTGTCTTTCACTGCCTGTTAAGTCAATGACCTGTGACTGTCCCTGAATCTGTGATTTAGAGATTGCGTCATTTTTTCTGATCTTATCCATGCTTAGCTAACTGCACACAGGAGGAGAGTGTTTTCATGTATGTGATAAGGTCTGTCTTTTCTCCTCCAACTCTTTTCAAGGTCCATCCAGGCCTTCCAATACTGTTTGAATTCTTGTAGATGCTACTGGAAGTGATGTTGGTTATTCTGAGCAAAATGCACAGAAGGCACAACTGCAGTCTGATTTGAGGACACTGTCTCTCTAAAGGCAGTTCTCTAAACAGAAAGTGTCAAGTGTATATTCAGCCATTTCCATCAAGTATAACCAATGCAATCAGTACTATTGCAATCCTGTAAACACAGTATTGAATTGGACCTGAGACATCTGGGGTCTGACTAGTTGGATAGTGCTGAATAAGCTGGTTTGCTTCTAAATACCTCGATTTCTTCGTCAGCAAAAGAGAGATAACATTAATTTTCTCTCTAAGTCCTTTGAGATCCATTAATGAGTAAAGATAACCACAGAAGCAAAGTTTCATAAGTGGTTATATTATATCTTTTTAATTTTTTGGCATGTCCGCTTGTGTTCAAATCTGCTGTACTGCTGGAAATGAAAATTGTTCTATTTCAAGTCTTTGTGTCGATTTTACAAATCTAAATATTCAGATTTGCTCAAAGCTTATGTCTTCATTTTCCTTGAAATGTACAGTTTCTTACCTGAACTTTCACTGTGCAACACTTTGAATAACTTTGAATTGGTGGCAGTGAAACTTGAACACAGGAGAATTCTGGCTATACCTTTAATACTCTTAATGAGTTCTTTTTATGTATCATAATAGCTCCAAACAGTAAGCAGCATAGTGCTGTAACTGGCTATTTATTACACTTACTGTACAGAAGGAAGAAAGTCTCTATCACTTTTTTATTCATATAGATGTTCCTATAAACCAGATAGTTAAGTGATGTATTTATTTTGGTTGCAAGCCAAGCAGGACTATTTAAATCCTGCTTTTGGAAGCAAGAATTATCTAATCACTCACTAGCTTTTATAATAAAACATTTATCACGGAACATTAATCCATTAGTACTTATTTTCCATCCCATCCTTTCACTAGCACCTTGCTTTGAAGAAGGTTCAGTTCGGCTGTGATTTTTCCTTTTATCATATATCATAGTTACATGATGGGACACACCAACACTGAATTCAGAAAAAAAACTTTGCACTTTGCTTGAACTTGGCACCCAGATGTTCTGCTTGTGCTTCCACTGCTAACAAAATAATGCATGTGTGAGTTCTGAAATAAGTCTTTCATCGTTATGTACCAGGTTTTCATGGCTGTAAGGAGGCATGTGGAAACAGCTAAGAATAATTGCCTGCTAAAGAAAAACCTGTGTTTAACTAGCTTTGTTTTTTCACAGCTTTAATTTGCATAGCACATCACCAAACTGCCATACTTAAGCTTTTTGGCATTAAAGGCAAAAATTAAATGCTTCAGGGGGATTTCTGATATGTTTTGTTTTGCCAAATTAGAGATTAAAGGTAACCCCTGAGTAGAAAGTGCATTCTCTGACTCTGTGATGCCACATCACCTATGGTGCTGTGTGACTGATCAAAGGTTTGACTTCCTTGGGCTCTTGCTGGACCTGGATTGCAAAGCCACTGCTCAAGCCAATGTCAGTTCAGGACTAGAGAGTATGTGCCCTTGTACAGCACAAAACCAGTGAAAGGAAGGGGAGCACTCAAGCAGTCTTGTTGCATTTTCTTCAGCTTCTTCTGAAAAAAGAGAAAAAATGAAGGAAAAGAAGATGAGAAAACCAGGAAAAAGCCTGAAAGGAATGTCTCCAAGGAGCCAAAAGTTCCCACAAGATGTCTGTACAACCAGGAAGACTCTGCTGATCTATGGCTCTTGTGTGCAGCTCTGCTCAGCACCAGTTGGATGCCCTGGCAGGTATCTCTGGAGACACTGCAGCAGTTGAGTCAATCCTCCATTCCCCAGGGTGTGCTGGACTGGGAACAGGGGCTCAGGCTATAAGTCTTACCAGCTTGGGATCTCAATTGAAGCCAAGATTGTCCCCCTTCACACATCTCAAACATTACAAAACTTAGGTATCATATAGCTCCAGATAGGGTTATGCAGCCTGCTGCTAAACAGGGGCTGCTGCATTTGTTTTCCACTTCTGTGAAGAAATTTCTAAGCCAAAATCACCCTTCTATAGCATGCATTACAGAATGTATGAAACATCAGAGTGAAATTCTGCAAACACTGGGTATATTTACTACTGGAGTGGATTCTTTGCAATCCATAGGTGTAATAAATACTATGTCAAGTTTGTACATGACAAGAGCCAAACTGTTATTAATTGTAACACTGGAAGACCCTGATTCACCCCACCTCTTTCTGCAGAATTAACTGAGGATCCTATGTCAAGTGCTGGCTTTAGGCAGGCTGCAACTTGGGAAGATTAGTGACTTAATTCATTGTGGTTATTAGTGAGGCTGGGGTAAGTCAAATAAAATGCACACAGAGACAAAAAACTGATCACTAAAGCAAATGACTTCTGGGAAATAGGGAATAAAGGAGGAGATGATTTTGAAGACCACACATAGTTTTGGTATTTAGACTGATATTTTCCCTGTTGGTTGTTAATAGGTGAGAGCATTGTGATCTTTGTCATCCCTAGAAGAAAGTGCTTCACATGGCAGAAAGCAGCTGTATACAGAGACAGAAGTAGATCTTTATACATTTTAGTCTTGATACTTATTTAGAAGTCTCCCCTATGATTTTGGGAGGGAAATACTTTTTATCTTCTCCTCACTGTAGGTTTTTAATCCTCAGACAATTATTGTGTATCCTACACCTGTAACATTTTTGGACTTTAAAAGAAATTTTGTGTGCAAAGTTGCAGTACAAGCTGGTAATTTATCTAAACCCCCTTAAAAAGACATTTAAAATTCTGTTTAAACTTTTAAAACATCCAAAAGGAAGACCACAATATATTCATTGTTAGAACATGAAAAGTAGACTCCTTAAGCTACATTTTCTTTAGTTATTCAAATAATTCTTATCTACTAATTTGTGTGTTGGTTTCATGTTTGCAAGACAGGACAAATATATGTACATGGCTATATCACTAGACTTATAAAAATAGGCCTATCTTTTCAAAATACTTGCATTTTCAGTAGGGTAATATTTATATTTAAAGACACCCTTTCAAGGTGTCCCTGCTTATGGCAAGGGGGTTGGAACTAGATGATCTTAAGGTCCTTTCAAACCCTAACTATTCTATGATTCTGTGCTTCACTTTTTAATTAGAAATAGCTCTTAAGATTTTTTTTACATAGATAATTCAAAATTATATTAAAAATATAATGCAGATTAAATATCCTTATATTGCAGTTAATGGAAGAAACTATTTTCTTTCTTCCCACAAGGTAAATATTAGCTGCATTCTCAGAACCAAGTTATCAGCACAAGAATCTGAGGATTTCTTGTCACTGAAATGGTATTACCTCATCCTTTAAACTGTCAATGCAGGTGTGTTTAAGGGATCTGATGGAATTCCCTCAGCACCTACTGAGCCAAAGATTAGTTCAGCACTTGTGTCAAATACAGTAGTATCAAGGCCATTCTAACTTCTGAAGCTGGGGGCTGTTCCAATGGGCTGCTCCAGAAGCCAGAAAGATGTAATGAAGAATCACATTTATATCACCTTTCCTCTTCTGGAATCAGATTTGCTTACATAAATAATAGCATATAGTACAATAGCATGTAGTATAATACAATATGAAACAGTAAAATACAATATAATAATAATTAAATCTAGTATTGTCGAAGAGTTATGAAATCAGACACTGAATATTCCACCAGTTTCTGGTATTTGGAGACAATTAGAACTATCCCTTTTGACAGAGTAGTCATAACTTCTTCTGATGAGACCTCTGTCCTCCTGCTTTGCTGGGGGATGTTCCTGCATGATACAACAGGTCTTATCCAGTATAGATGTTTGCACAATTTTCTTTAGAGAGGTTTATAACATGCATGTGCACTGGAGAAATAGATCTCTCTACAGTTGACCTCTATCAAGTACAAAGGTGAGATTCATGACCAGTGAAGACAGGCTTTCTGCTAATTGTTTTACAACAGAGAAACTTAATCTCCCAGGACATATAAGCATAGTGACAGACCACAGTGTCCTCTGAATAGAAATTCAAATACATTTATTTGACCAGCTTTTTGCATTTTTTAATTAAATACTTTACAAAGCTTTACAGATAGGGTGGTATTTGTGGAAAAGCAAACAAACAAGCAAACATCACATCTTCTTTATCAAAGGGATGAATATGGTAGCAAGGCATAACTGATAGTTAAGGTACATCTCAGTCTTACATGAAAATTTAAATGTATTTACTTTTGTGATTTCCCAACTTCAGCAAAAGCAACTTGTTTAGTATTTATCCTTTATTAGGCTACCTAAAGTGCCTGCAATGACAGGGAATACTGCATATTTTTAGCCGTATGTTATAGGATATTATAGGAGTTCTTATATGTAGGGGTTTGATAGCACTGGTAAAATAAGAAAAAAAAAAATCACTCCACTTAGAAAAAAGCTGCATGGAAAAAAAAACAATCAAAATTTCCTAAGCAATACTATCTCATAATTGGGTTGCCTGGCATAAGCTTAATTCATTAAATGTTCTCAGTTCTCATACCATTCTCTGTCTTAATTTAGGAATGAATTGAAGACCAGACTTTTTCCATTGCTGAATTTTCCATTGTGAAATTTTATGTGCTCATGACTGGAGAACCTCTGTTAATCAATAAATCACTATAAAATTTTGATTAATTAACTAGTCAACAGCTCATCAGACAGTTCAGTCAGAACATCTGCATTTCCTTTTGTCCTGTGTGATTTTCTAGTGAAGTAAAATGTGGCTGTTTCTGTTCCCAGATTGTTTGCTTTAAATGTTCTATGGAAGAATTATGGATTATTTTTTTTTTACACTTCAGTAGCAACTAACATCCTTCTTCAAGCTCCAGGCTCAAATTTTGCTTGGTTTTACATGAATGAATTTTAATAGGCAAGGCTAAGGGGAGAAGGAGATGTTCAGTAATTCCAGGGAAGCTTGCCCATACCCCTGCACAAGCCTGGAGGCAATACCAGTACCAGAGCTTGGATATCTGGAGTCCTCACCCAGTGCTTTACCAGCCACACTGCTTTTCCTGCAAGAGAATACAGAGTGCTCTGACCTAAGCAAACATCATTGTTTTCAAAGACAATTTGCCAGCATGAGCTTTCCTGTAAAAGGAACCATTTTATTAGCACTCTGGGTGGGAAATCATCCTCCAATGGGATGTCTCCCATGGAGCCATCTATCCCGCACTTAGGTGCAGCATGCAGCTGCCCTTCCAAAGACAATGTCCCAGCCCCTTCAAAGGGAGAGATGGAAGTGCAGGCTGGTACCAATCAATGCAGAAGCACATGTGGTAGCCGACAGTATTATCCCCTCTGGAGAAAAATTAAATTTGCATGTCTTAGTCAATACAAAACAATAATGACTGTGAATATGGCTGGGTTGTATATTCAGCCACATTGGTGCCACTTGGATGCCTGTCACAGGAAGTGATGGATCCTGCCTAAGAAAACAAATACAAAATTTAGCCTGACTTCTCACCTTCATGGTCCTGTTGAGCTACCTTAGATTTCAAATCTCTTCAAGGATGCAGCACGGAAACCCTTCATTTATTGTTATTGACATTGTTTGCTCTGCTGGTCAAGGTCTTCAGTCACTTAGTGTTTGTTTATTTATTGCAGATTGAATGGGTTTTTTTGCCCTGCTGATATTTCCAATCTCCTGATCAAGGGAATGTTCAAAACTGCCCTCCTGCTCCCCAGTCCAGCAGTGGCCTCTGAGCCACCCTTGGCTGTTCATGCATGGAGTATTCAGGGTCCCATAACCTCTACACTTAAGAAGGCAACGTGTTATGATTAATTCAGCTGGAGACCAGTGACAAGTGGTGTCCCTCAGGGATCAATGTTGGGACCAGTCTTGTTCAACATCTTTGTCACTGACATGGACAGTGGGATTGAGTGTGCCCTCAGCAAGTTTGCTGATGATACAAAGCTGTGTGGTTCAGTTAAAACACTAGAGGGAAGGAATGCCATCCAGAGGGACATTGACAAGCTTGTGAGGTGGGCTGATGCCAACCTCATGAAGTTTAACCATGACAAGTGCAAGGTCCTACACCTGGGTCAGAGCAATCCCAGGCACAGCTACAGGTTGGGCAGACAGAAGATTCAGAGCCACCCTGCAGAGAAGGACTTTGGGGTGGTGGTCAATAAGAACATGAACATGAGCCAGCTTCAGTGTGCACTTGAAGCCCAGAAAGCCAACCATAACCTGGGCTGCATCAAAAGGAACGTGACCAGAAGGTTGAGGGAGGTGAACCTGCCCGTCTACTCTACTCTCATGAGACCTCACTTGGAGCATTGTGTGCAGTTCTGGTGTCCTCAACATAAAAAGTACATGGAGCTGTTGGAACAAGTCCAGAGGAAGGNAACATCCTTCTTCAAGCTCCAGGCTCAAATTTTGCTTGGTTTTACATGAATGAATTTTAATAGGCAAGGCTAAGGGGAGAAGGAGATGTTCAGTAATTCCAGGGAAGCTTGCCCATACCCCTGCACAAGCCTGGAGGCAATACCAGTACCAGAGCTTGGATATCTGGAGTCCTCACCCAGTGCTTTACCAGCCACACTGCTTTTCCTGCAAGAGAATACAGAGTGCTCTGACCTAAGCAAACATCATTGTTTTCAAAGACAATTTGCCAGCATGAGCTTTCCTGTAAAAGGAACCATTTTATTAGCACTCTGGGTGGGAAATCATCCTCCAATGGGATGTCTCCCATGGAGCCATCTATCCCGCACTTAGGTGCAGCATGCAGCTGCCCTTCCAAAGACAATGTCCCAGCCCCTTCAAAGGGAGAGATGGAAGTGCAGGCTGGTACCAATCAATGCAGAAGCACATGTGGTAGCCGACAGTATTATCCCCTCTGGAGAAAAATTAAATTTGCATGTCTTAGTCAATACAAAACAATAATGACTGTGAATATGGCTGGGTTGTATATTCAGCCACATTGGTGCCACTTGGATGCCTGTCACAGGAAGTGATGGATCCTGCCTAAGAAAACAAATACAAAATTTAGCCTGACTTCTCACCTTCATGGTCCTGTTGAGCTACCTTAGATTTCAAATCTCTTCAAGGATGCAGCACGGAAACCCTTCATTTATTGTTATTGACATTGTTTGCTCTGCTGGTCAAGGTCTTCAGTCACTTAGTGTTTGTTTATTTATTGCAGATTGAATGGGTTTTTTTGCCCTGCTGATATTTCCAATCTCCTGATCAAGGGAATGTTCAAAACTGCCCTCCTGCTCCCCAGTCCAGCAGTGGCCTCTGAGCCACCCTTGGCTGTTCATGCATGGAGTATTCAGGGTCCCATAACCTCTACACTTAAGAAGGCAACGTGTTATGATTAATTCAGCTGGAGACCAGTGACAAGTGGTGTCCCTCAGGGATCAATGTTGGGACCAGTCTTGTTCAACATCTTTGTCACTGACATGGACAGTGGGATTGAGTGTGCCCTCAGCAAGTTTGCTGATGATACAAAGCTGTGTGGTTCAGTTAAAACACTAGAGGGAAGGAATGCCATCCAGAGGGACATTGACAAGCTTGTGAGGTGGGCTGATGCCAACCTCATGAAGTTTAACCATGACAAGTGCAAGGTCCTACACCTGGGTCAGAGCAATCCCAGGCACAGCTACAGGTTGGGCAGACAGAAGATTCAGAGCCACCCTGCAGAGAAGGACTTTGGGGTGGTGGTCAATAAGAACATGAACATGAGCCAGCTTCAGTGTGCACTTGAAGCCCAGAAAGCCAACCATAACCTGGGCTGCATCAAAAGGAACGTGACCAGAAGGTTGAGGGAGGTGAACCTGCCCGTCTACTCTACTCTCATGAGACCTCACTTGGAGCATTGTGTGCAGTTCTGGTGTCCTCAACATAAAAAGTACATGGAGCTGTTGGAACAAGTCCAGAGGAAGGCCACGAGGATGATCAGGGGACTGGAGCATCTCCCATATGTACAGGCTGAGATATATCATATAACAGGCTGAGAAAGTTGGGGCTGTTTAGCTTGGAGAGGAGAAGGCTGCGTGGAGACCTCATAGCAGCCTTCCAGTATCTGAAGGGGACCTATAGGGATGCTGGGGAGGGACTCTTCATTAGGGACTGTAGTGACAGGACAAGGGGTAATGGGTTCAAACTTAAACAGCAGAGGTTTAGATTGGATATAAGGAATCCTGTTAGGGTGGTGAGGTACTGGAATGGATTGCCCAAGGAAGTTGTGAGTGCTCCATTCCTGGCGGTATTCAAGGCCAGGTTGGACAGAGCCTTGGGTGACATGGTTTAGTGTGAGGTGTCGCTGCTTATGACAGGAGGGTTGGAACTAGATGATCTTAAGGTCCTTTCCAATCCTAACTATTTCATGATTCAATGAATTTAAATATGTGAGCTGCTGCCTCTGCTCTTATTTCCTTACAGTGTTTCCACTTCTTCTATATTCCTCCCACTCTTGTTACTGTTCCTCATGAAAAGCCCTCTCCTCCATTTTTGTATTTTTCCCTCAGAAATCTGTATTGTAAAAGAAGATGAAAAGAAATATCAAATGTTGGGATTATTTATTAGTGAGAAAATCCAGTATTTCAGGCATGTCTGTTGCTGATCTTAATTCTCACACAAACAGGCATTAGTTCTATCGTTTGCTAGAACACATGAGAAACAAAGTGGAGACCAGGGTGTCTTCCCTGGGGCACAAGTAGTAACACAATTTGCTAGTCATTAACCAGAGCACCATTTGAGACTTTGATTTCAAATACACAATAGCTCAGTTTCCATCTGAAGCAGCCAACAAATAAGGAAACCAGAAAACATTACCCATGATGCTTTACCTCAATACTTTTTTTTTATTTTTACTTGCCTCAGAAACAAAAAACAGAGGCCAAGGAGCAATATATTGAAAAAGCTGAAACATGCCAACCTTTGAAGAATCATATACAAAATACTATTATTAAATCAAAAAAGTATCTGTGTTGCGCTTTGGACCAGATTGCCAGCTGATGTAAAACAGTTCAGCTCCTTTAATCATATGGGGCTATGCCAATTTACATCAGCTGAGGATCTGTCTAATAATAATATGTGAAGCAGGGCTTCACCACATACTGTACTGAATGTTGGAAAACATCCTGTACTTAAATGCATGCAGCTCTTTAAGTCAGAGTATGAGACTGGCCACATTGTTTGACATAAGGGTTAGTTTTCAGATAGCGAAATTTCAGTTGCCAGGTGCCAGAGGCAATTTATCAGACACTCATAAAATAAAGATCAAAAAGCCCATCAGTCTCCTACTGCATCTGGGATCTAGGAAAGAACACTTACAGCCCCCTATCCTTTAAACAGCTCTCACTTAAAGAGCTCACTGTTTATAATAACAAGAAAAGGAGAAAGGGGTCAGGTCAAAACCAGCAGAACAGCAGGTGGTGTTACAAAGGTTTCTTCCGCAGTTAAAACTTTTGTGAAATAGTAGTTCAAATGTACTCATACAAGCCTGTTTCGTATTTTTAATTTGTAATTTTAGATAATTGTTGGCTATTAGAATACAAGTCACAAATTACTTGACCTCTTTTTCTCTGCTGTTTACTCCAATATGTTACAAAATAATAATAAATACAAAAATAATTATGAATGATTTCTTTTCATGCTTCCTTTTTGACTGAAAGCCCTTGTTACACACTACTGAACTGGGGTTTTAGGTTCAGAAACAAAATTCCTCCAAAGTTCAAAGGGGTTTCGGAGTAGTGTTCCTGTTCATAATCACCTTAGCTGGAATGGTGCAAGATGAGAAGTTTGGATTCAGATCTGAACTGTACTATTATTTAGTATTTAATGAGCACTTGCACTCAGTCTTCACTGAAGTCAGAGATGTGAACCTTACCTTCTGAAACATCTCACTGTCAAGGCTTTGGTGTTGCCCTCAGGTCTCCTCAGTGGAAGGAGAGATTCAAAGAATATGTCACATTCTGCTATGAGTCCATCTCTTGTGACACCCTTCCTCAGAGTCAAAATAGCCAGCCTCCATGAGGTAAGAATTAGCCACACATGTTGAGAGTTGTCATCAGAAACTCACATAAGAACACCAGACAAATGAGATAAAGATATATCACTCTTCCAGAGGGGTCAGTGAGTATCCCATGAAAGCTTCATCTCTAGTTTGCAACTGACAGTGACAAGGTGATAAATTGTATCTACTAATTAAAATATAGCATTACCACTGAGGACACAAGATAGAGTAGATCTCTCCCTGATGTCCTAAAGACCTCTGTGAAGCACAGAGCATACAGAGCTCCCAGGAGCCTCAGCATTTCATGGCACTGAACATACTGGAGCAGAGGGAATGGAATTTGCTTTGACTAATTTTAATCCATTAATTTAGGTACCTGTTCAGGCTCTGTGTATAGTAAATGGAAAGAAGTATCTAAATTAATATCCTAAGTACAGTTCAACTCAGATATTCTGTGTCATCCTGTAGAGGTGCTTGCCATCAGTGAGCCTTGGGAGTGCTGGCTCCCATATGAAACACCTAAAATAGATCCTTACTGCAGGTAATGTGGATGACATCTCTGATACAGACATAATCTGTAGCGCATGCTGTTTGCTCATGCATCTTTTCAGAAGCATTCTCTGTTGCTTTTACCCTCCACTGAGTCTAATAGTCTCTTTACCACTGCACTGACTAATGGCCAATTGTTGGGAACAGAAATGCCTCCAATTTCACAAACACAGTGCTCATAATTTTTCAAAAATGTTTATGTTTGTCAACAGTTGCTGCACAGAGGATTTAAAAATCCATGGGAAAGAAATGGTTTATCTTGGACACAAAAGTAGGATGTTTTTTCAATAGTAGAATTATTTTCAGTAGTGACCACAATATTGTTACCATACATCAGCATTTACTAAGGCTAGTACCCCTAATTTTCTGACTGCTAACAAGCTTCCCAAACACCTTGTCCCAGAAATCACTTTTCTATTCCAAATCATAAGTCAGGTTTCCCATCTGCTTTGGACATCCATTCAAAAAACCTTACTTGGCCTTAATCCCAGTCACTGAATTCTGTGTGGTATCCAGTATAGTGTATGCATTATTTTGAAATGCTGTAATATTGACTATGTTATCTTTGCTTTATAACTGTGATCCCATAGAGCTTTCCTTTGTATTTCCAGC
The DNA here is from genome assembly GCA_002631895.1 of Agapornis roseicollis. Classification (NCBI taxonomy): domain Eukaryota; kingdom Metazoa; phylum Chordata; class Aves; order Psittaciformes; family Psittacidae; genus Agapornis; species Agapornis roseicollis. The sequence goes on along the minus strand of NDXB01020241.1, from coordinate 88,894 downwards.
ATTCATTTCCCAGGCAGTTTTATAAAAATGTAATGAGGTGCTATTATTAAAGCCTATTAACTTATACAGGCTTGTTGCCTGATGAGAACTCAATTTTATTTTCCTTAAACTGCAGGCCAGATTGCAATCATGTAGTTTCTCTAGTGAGTATCCCAACAAATTCATCATCCTATTTCTTAGTCTGAGATAATGCCACAGTAGAGACCAGGCCAAAGCTTTTCAAAGTTCCAGCAAAGACATATTTACTCTTTTCACACTAATTGGCTGTAGTAAGGTAGTTTTTTCCTTCATTTTATTGTTTCTTTTTCTCCTGTTTTTCAACCTTCCTCCCAGAAATAACACCGAGATATTTATGGATTCTGCTGAGCTCATGGGTTTTGATTAAAATTTCTACATAACTGAATAATTTCTTTAATTTATCTCTTCTAGCAAGACCAGCATTAGGCTTGTGCAGCATGCATAGGCATGAGACCACACAAAGGAGGAGGTTCTGCATTCCAGGTCACCATCTCCAGAGGCAAGAGCAGAGCAAGGGCTGCCAAATTGGTTAGATGGGCCCCAGCTCCGCCCTGCAGCTGTCAAAGGCCTCCCACACACTGACAGAGCCAGATTTTCCCACTCCTCACTGACCTCCAGAGATGTGCCGAGCATGGAAGCCTGCCTAAAGCACCAAGGTGTTAGGCATTTTTGTTAAAAAAGGGCTGGAGGAAGAGAAAGACCTTGCAGTGAAAGAATAAAGCTGTCTGGCTTCAATTCCTAGTCCTATTGCACGTTGCTGGTATGACCTTGCATTTTACTCCTTGTATTTCTATTCTGTTTTGACTTTCTGTTTCACAAAGCAGGAGAAGAAAACTTCTGTGATAGGTGGAGAAATAGAACAATCAAACTGTGCTTAGGTCACCTTTGTGAAATTAATGCAAAATGTGAAAAAAATGGGAACTTTTCAGTATAGACCAGGAAATGCAAACACCAGATTCATTATGAAATAATACTATATGTTTTGCAAATGATAGGTATTCAGCAGCTAGGATATGTGATTCTGATCTTACTCACCAAAGATGGTATTTCATACATACTGAGCTCCTGAGAAAATATTATCAGCCCGAATCACAAAGAACAACATCTGGCACTGTATATATCTCATGGGATTCCTTAATTGATATACTTGCAAGTGTCCAAAATGTACAGATTTTTGGAAAGCTGCTTTCATTGAGCTGGAATTCATCCTAAATTTCTTTGGCACCCATCTAATAATATCTGAGGTGATGTAGCAAGTATTTCACAAATACCAGACCTAAGAGAAAAATGCTACTTCAAGTTGTCTCAGTAGATAGGACATTAATGGGATGACTGAGGAACCATTTCATGGCAGCCCTTTTAGCCATGTGAACCTAATATGGGCATCTAGTCTACATTGTACTCCTAAAGGGGCAGTTACTTGAAAGGAGGTTTTTAAATTTCCCACACAGTCAATGGAGAAAATGTGGTGTCTTTGAAGTTCGCCTTTGCAAGACTCAAGTTCCTTAAATTTAGGCACAACAAAATGGCAAACAGGACTCCTTCCAGCACAGGAACAGGTTACCCAGACAGGTGAGACCCACTTTAATCTACCAAATGAAAATTGACCTAGTTTTATATAAGGCCTTCCCATGACACCAAAGAGTACCACTTCACATAGCAGTCTCTCATAGCTGTTTTTTAACATGCCTTTGCTTATGTATCTCCTTAAACCAGCTAAAAAGGTGACCCTGAACAGAAAAAGCCTTCAGAGTATCAAATTTAGATCTTTATCTATGATTTTTCTGCAAACTGAATTAAAGCCTTCTGCAAAAGATCATCTGAGTTGTTGTGTAACACGCTACCTACATATTCTCGCAGAATGCTTCATGATAATACACTGGATTTTTAAGCAATTCATATTTAATTGCACACTTTAAAACTCCATGTTTCCTTAGCTAAGCTGCTCCAAACTTTCATCAATTGTAACACAGATCAAATTTTGCATGTCATTAACTTGGAGGAGTAGGGTTTAAACTAGACCTTGTGAGATTAGCACTTTTATGTGCATTGGTATACAGCTAGATAGCTAGTTATATGCCATTTTTATATGGATCAAAAAAGACATATCTATTTCTGATGTGAACCCTTGTCATTAAATCAAGTCAATTATTCCATTTTGGTATTCAGAATTCTACCAGTTCCTCCCAGTACAAGCCAGGTTCAGATCTTGACTGCTTCTTTATGCTGGCTTTGTGATTTTTCTCAGCTCTAGCTTTTCCACTCATCAAACTCATAGCTTAATTCTCCTTTCCCTCCTGTTTCTTCCCCAAATGCCTTCACCAGCATGTCTGACATGTCTTATCATGTCAGAGGCTAGCTCCATACTAACGTCAACCAAAGCTCTGGAATGCAGTTCCCACTTACCTCTGAAGCCTTCCCTCTGCCCATTCCCACGGTCTCTCTCCCAGCACCTCCCAGCCCTTTAGCCTGTCTGCGCCAGTTGGCTACTTTCCTGCTCCCTGTGGTCCTCAGGAGCTGCCAGCTGGCCTTCTCTCTTCTCCCTCAGAAAATTAGATACTCTTGCTGTCCCCACTACCTAATACAGAGTCAGGTTCATGTAGTTCCATCTCAGAAGGAGAGCTCTAGATTCATCTTTTTGCTCTTGCTTCACTACTGATGTTTCTGGAGCCAGACTCTGGCAAAGAGGAACTCAAAAAGTTGTACACAGTTCTGATTAAAGGCATAATGAACTGGCTCATGGACATCGGCTGCTGGATGGACTCTAAGTTCCTTGATGCTTTTATGAACACATCATCAAAGTCTGATTTGTCTGCAGCTCCAAGTCTCCAATTTTTTATCTGGGACACAGAAGCATATATTTTACATGAAGCTAGTGAAAAAACATCCCAAGTTGTCATTTGAAAATGGGAAATATTTTCTAAAAATGTTGCCAGAAAAATATTTCATTTACAAAGAAGCTTTCTCCCTCCACAGTATTTGAAAGTCAAAACTGGCTGTGCAGTTTGGTGAAACACCTTAAGTAGCCATAGATTTTTTGTTTCAGAGTGTTAATATCTAGTTTATAAATTGCCAAGTGTTGAACTTCTAATGATACCGTTATTTAATGTTTCTAGACAAAGGAAATTACTTTTCTTGTATGTTATGAGAACTGATCATCATGGGAACAAAAGGAAAAGCTGGCTACTGAAATAGAGGAACTAACAGAGCCATTACTTTCCTGGAAATGTTTCCTTTTAGTTGGCTAATGTGCAATATGACCTAATGATAATGCTGCACATGCCTCTATAGAAGGGATGACCTCTTTCTCTCTATTTTCTGAGCAGACAGAGAAAATCTATCTCCTTTTCAGACACCACACAGCACATTAGTATGTTTTAGCCTTTATTTATACTCGAACTGGGTGCTAGGACAGCTTTGTGATTTCCAAATTGCAGATGGTTCATGTCTGGGCCATTCAGCTTATAGCCCTCACCCATTTATATTGCCATACCCACACTTATAAAGCTCTGTTCTTTGAATATCTTTCTCATCCCTTTTGATTACCTACACAAGAAAGTTGTTCTCTTAAAAGACTTATTTTCAAGCCATCTTCTGGAATTGAACTTCATTTCATTGGCGGATGTAAATGAAAAGCCATTTAATATCCAGTTCCCCCTGCGCTTTTCTCCCAGATGGTGTTCTGAACTTGTATTGCATTTGTTTCCCATGTTCAAATGAGGGGCAAGTCATTCTTACTCATCCCAGGATCATCTTATTTTTGACACCCATTACACATTGGAGGGTTCGAAGGACTCGTTCAGTCTTTTTTTCTTGTTCTCAATCAGTGAGGAAAACTTTTCTAGAAGTGGTTCCTCTCTTTTCTTTCACTCCATGCACACAAACAGAGGAGAGGAGAAATACCTGGTAGCAATGCAGGACAGGATGGGGAAATTGCTATATCATAATTTCTGTGTCTTGCAAGGTTTAAGTGCCACTACATGTCCTGCAGAGGAAAGTACTCTCCATGCTTCCTAGTCTGAAGCAGCAGTGTGCTTCACTGGAGATAAAGCTTGATTTTTCAAAAAAAAAAACAAACATTCTTAAAAACTATTATGATGCTGAAATTCCTCCTTCATCACACAGATGACACAAATACGCTATGATGCAGATCATGCTAGTTTTTCAAAATTTGCTTTGTCATCCAGGCTGCTAAATATGTTTTAGAGCAGGACCTGTGGAATCTGAGATTGATTCCTCAGCAGCATCACGGCTTTCATAAAGAAATACATTTTAGAGGAGGTGCAGAGAAACAGTTAAACATGGGCTCCTGATATACTCTGTGTGCATGTGAGGGCTGCAGTTGTCTTTCTACAGCAGCAAATATCTAAGATGAGCCATGGGACAGTTAGGTTTTTTGGTTATGCTGGATTACATAGAGAAACAAGAGATTAAGGTAAAGTGCTATGCGAAAAGCTAGAGGCTTTATTTTCTGGTTTGGTCCCTGATTTAAAGCAGTTTTGAGTCAAATTTTTCTGGGAAACACACAAAGAAATTTTTATTCTGCTTGTTGATTGACTGCCTCTGGCCCAAGACAGTGAGCAAAATACAGTTACTCTTGGATTATACCCAGTTTCACTATTACTGATTGATCTTTCACTGAGAAATCAGCACAAAAGGCTTGTTGTCTGCTACTGCTTGGCAGGGAGCTGATAGTGGTGTCAGGATGGGACCATTATGTCAGGAAGGCAGAAACAGACTTCTCAGAGGAGCTCACTTTTAATGCTAGTCTTGTACTTCACCTGTGGTGTTACATCCTTTATAGATAGGAATGCTTCATTAAATACCATGCATTGTTTAAAAAGCGGATTGCCAACTTTTTTTTTCTTTTCTTTTAAGTCTACTGCCAGCAAAGTAAACGCTTTCGAGACAACACAGATAGTTTAACTTCAGCAAATGTACTAATACTGATAGTGTCAAAGAAGAAACATGTCTCTGACAAGGACTGAGCAGAGGCTGCACAGCAGATAACAAAATTATTTTTTTAAATGAAGCCAGAAGAAAATGGAATAAAGATAAAAAAAGTAATCAAACACTTTATAGCTCGTGGTTTTTTTCCAAGTAACAGAAATCACTGGATTAATACAAAATCAGCAAGACTGCCCTACTAAGGAACAAAGTTATCTTGAGATTTCTTTATCAAATGAAACATTCTAAGAACCTGTTTTAATTAAAAGCATTACTTTTATCTTTTACCAAATGCAATCTTCTATTTGGCACAGCTTTAATAACAAATGGCAAGTTAATAACAAATGGGATTTTAGCAGTGGAAGAGGGACGATATCTATCCATTTGGTTTGTTTAGAGTCCATTTGCACCTTGACTGATGTCTATAGGTCTTGTTCAGACGTAGCAAAGGAACTGTATGGTTTGGTTTGTGTTGTTTGCTCTCCCCTACATAGTGGCTTGATAACTATCCCACCAGCAGAAACTTGCTTACACAATGCCACTCTCTCCCCCTTCTGGTAGGAAGAGCGAAGCTGGATGCAGCCCCAGCTGTGATGAACAGCTGCAGGATTGTCCCTTCTCATATGACACAAATCACAGGTGCTGTGTTAATGAGGAGTTAATTCCTTTTAATTCTTCCTTCTTTTTCTCCCCCACCTTCCTTTTGCTCACTGGTAGGTTCACCCCAGCCAGGTACACCTGGGCAGTCCAGTGTCTCTTGTCACCTTTGGTCTGAGGAAGCAAAAGGGTCCTTGGGGTCCTCTACTGCAGAAAGCAAATAGTTTAGCTGTGCCATTCAAAACATACATCCTTACTTAAAGTAGCTACCTAGTTATGTCAGTAGTTAAACTTCAAGTACTATTTTGGAGAAAAGCGTGGGAATTGAGATTTGCTAGATGTGCCCCAAAGGAGAATTTGTCTGGTTGTGAAATACTCCAGCTTCTGGTATTGTTGCTCCTTTTTATTTCATACAGTAAACACATATTGCTACTCTGATGTGCCTGGTCCTTCAAATGTTAACACACAAGACTAAACTTTTATGGTTACATGGATCAAAGGGTTGCACAAAATTAAGAACATGCATTAAGTGTTTACAAGATCAGGAATGTAATCTACTGTGCCCAAAATAAGAATTCAGAGAACTTAGAGAAAACTTTGCACAGATTTTCTTCATCTTGAATTCAAATGAATATGTTACAATGGCCTGAAGCTGAACATGAAACCTTTGAGTTTCCTTTTTCTTCATGAAATTTCTCTCTAAGACAAAGAACAAACAAGTAAAAGAAAATGAAATTTGGGTTCTGGCTCTGCAAAGTGAATGTCTGTGCTTAAGTTTGTGAACAAAACCTTTGATGTCTGTGGGTTTACTGTATAATGGTTTGTCACACACTGGATCTGTGTGACTTATGGTTTAGCATATTCAAATGTAGTTTTTTGCAGAGCACTACTGGTCTTATATGTGTAAGTTAGCTTTCATTCTAAGGGATTTTTTAAATACCTGGATTTTTTTAAGCAATCCATACTATAACAATTCTCCATTGCAGTTGAAAAACATGGCTTTTCCAACACTGGCTGCTGTACTTCACATGCATGTAATACTGCTATCAGCTGCCTATTGACTTTAAAATATTTGAATTCTCTCTCTCTTTCCTACTTAGCAAGATTAAAGGCTTAAATGTTCTGTTATACCATACCATACCATACCATATGTTAAGAGGAAAGACTAATTTTGGCTGCCTACAACATTCCAATCCCTATTTAAATAATATTAACTAAATGCTCAACTTGTATAAATGCTTAAATCTGCAGATGTGGGGCTTTGACTAACAAAGTCCTTTAAGGACCAAAATCTGCAATTTACTGCTTTTGAAAGGTCTGCCATGCTCCAGGGAGATGTACTGTTTCTTGGTGGAGTCCTGGCAAGGCTTAGTGATGTATTCACAGGATCTGTTCACACCCACTGAATTTCACTTAGAAAGAGATCTATGCAACTCCCCTAACCACATCATTCTGATAGTTAAAAAGCTTGCAATTAAAGCCAGTTTCTGCTTTTCTCTTGCTTGACACACAACTACAAGCAAATGCTTCCACTCCTTTTTTTTTTTTTTTTTTTTTT
>NDXB01020241.1:62635-78354 GCA_002631895.1 Agapornis roseicollis | reverse complement strand
AAACCAAGTTTGAAAAAAGGAAAGGTTTTTGATTTTTTTTCTTTTTTTTTTTTTTTTAAGTGAGTAGAAAGCAATAACAAAACTGATATTCTTGGTGATTCTTGATTTGGAAACCAGCCATTCCTACTATAAAGTATGTGCAAAAAGGAGAATCCCAGAGTGGTTCCACTTCAACTATATGCTTCCGATTGTTTTCAACACTAGGGCTCATGATAAGCCTTCTCTTCCATTTCTGTCAGTCTTCCTCACAAACCCTTAATAACCCCTCCTTCTCTTATGATTTTATGCTTTTAAATTGCCTTAAGTCTGATGGTAAAAGAGAATGCCTAAAAATATAACTAATATACCCATTCACCTTGGGATGAATGTTTATCTGTCCAGATATCATTGTATTCCTCACAATCACATGTTCCTCCCTCGAACACATATGGTAAGCAGTTGTACCATAGGGATACTACTTACAGTTTGCACCTGGGAGACTTGCAAGATAGAATTTAAAACAGCAAAATAACAACTCTGATCTTGTCTTGGCAAGCACTGTTTTTAATCAATGAAGATTTAATTAGACTCTGAAGCATTCAACCCTGTCCAGCACCATATATTTGTCTCTAAAGTCCAGAGACATCAATTTAGTAGATGGACAACTCGGTGGATAAAAAACTGGCTGGATGGCTGCATGCAAAGAGTTGTGGTCAATGGCTCAATGTCCAGCTGGAGACCAGTAATGAGTGGTGTCCCTCAGGGATCAATGTTGGGACTGGTCTTGTTTAACATCTTTGTTGGTGATATGAGCAGCTGAGGACACCAAGCTCTGTGATTCAGTTGATACGCTGGAGGGAAGGAATGCCATTCAGATGGACCTTGACAAGCTTGTGAGGTGGGCTGATGCCAACCTCATGAAGTTTAACCATAACAAGTGCAAGGTCCTACACCTGGGTCAGAGCAATCCCAGGCACAGCTACAGGTTGGGCAGAGAAAAGATTCAGAGCAGCTCTGCAGAGAAGGACTTTGGGGTGGTGGTCATTGAGAACATGAACATGAGCCGGCTTCAGTGTGCACTTGAAGCCCAGAAAGCCAACCCTATCCTGGGCTGCATCAAAAGGAGCGTGACCAGCAGGTAGAGGGAGGTGATCCTGCCACTCTGCTCTCATGAGACCTCACCTGGAGTATTGTGTGCACTTCTGGTGTCCTCAACATAAAAAGGACATGGAGCTGTTGGAACAAGTCCAGAGGGAGGCCACGAGGATGATCAGGGGACTGGAGCATCTCCTGTATGAAGACAGGCTGGGAAAGTTGGGGCTGTTCAGCCTGGAGAAGAGAAGGCTGCGTGGAGACCTCATAGCAGCCTTCCAGTATCTGAAGGAGGCCTCTAGGGATGCTGGGGAGGGACTCTTCATTAGGGACTGTAGTAACAGGACAAGGGGTAACAGGTTAAAACTTAAACAGGGGAGGTTTAGGTTGGATATAAGGAGAAAGTTCTTTCCTGTTAGAGTGGTGAGGCACTGGAATGGGTTGTCCAAGGAAGCTGTGAATGCTCCATCCCTGACGTTGCTCAAGGCCAGGTTGGACAGAGCCTTGGGTGGCATGGTTTAGTGTGAGGTGTCGCTGCTTATGACTGGGGGGTCAGAACTAGATGATCTTAAGGTCCTTTCCAACCCTAACTATTCTATGATTCTAAGAAGCAAAGAAGGTCAATGAGAAAACAGAAATTAAGCAAGAAATAGTATTTTCCCTGTCTTTAGAACATACTATTCTAAAGGAAAAAAAGGTACTATTAGCCCAGATTTGTGTCCAAAAGTGCTGAGGAAATGGCTCAAGTTTCTGATAACATCTTCTTCAATTTTTATTGAAGAAAGAGGAGTGATATTTGCATTTGGAATAGTCAGGCAGCGGAGTGTTCGAAAAATAACATCCACAGTTCAAGAAGCATTTTTCATCCAGATATTTTGACACCCTTAACAGAGATCTGTAAGGTATATCACCCCCATTTTACATGACAGAAAAATTAAGGTATTGTTGAATTAATTCATCTGCCTAAAGATAGCCATTAACTTCAGCTAAAGGACAGGATCAGATTTATGGCAACCCAAGAAGCTGAGTCTTGTTTTTCCATTCACTCATTCTACCGTATTTCCCCACTGCGGCATATGTCAGGTTATGCAATGAAGGAGATGCCATGGGAATGTCCAGAGCACCCTTCTGCCATTCACATTGCAGATGCGTCTGGCCCTGCAGACTAATAACACCCCAGCAACTGCAGTTCTGGTGAACAAATGCGGAACTGCTGAACACTTTAAAATGCACAGAAAAGCTTTAAATCACAAAATCAGATGTTCTCCCAAACTTTCTTTTTTCAAGACCATGAGCAGAGACTGCCAAGACTGCAGAAACTGAAACAAATCCCTTACCTGTTGCAAGCTCTTGGCACAAATTACACAATACAACCGGAAATCCTATCACACAGCAATGCATAACTGTACAGTGCCTGGTTGCAAAGAGCTTGCTTCCCACTCTCATGGCCATCAGAACAGAAACCTTTCAGCATGACTGCTCAGCACACAACAATCAGCCAATATTATATTTAGACTGAGAAACCTTCTTTCACTCCTGCTGCCTTGAGAGACTGGAAATTGCATTGCATACAAGCCCCAGAATTAGCTCCTTGACTTCATTCGTTCTGCTAAAATACCACCTGCTTTCTCCTTCCCTGCCTCCTGATGTCTGACTTTTGTTAGCTACCATATAGAACTTTTTCTGTAATTGAAATGGGAGTGTGGTGGCTGGGTGTTTCCCTGGCACATCTATCCATTCATGCTGGAGCATTATTGACACATTCACATTTGCTAGCATATATTTATTTCCTTTCTCCTTTTTAAACTTTAAAAATCTGCCAGTTCCAAGATACTACACCTTCTGTTTACAGCAATGCCCTAGCTATGGATATGCAACCTTAGTTTATTTTTTCTCCCCCATCCTCCCCAAGACAAAAAGTAAAAAAAAAAAGTAAAAAAAAAAAGTAAAAAAAAAAAGTAAAAAAAAAAAGTAAAAAAAAAAAGTAAAAAAAAAAAGTAAAAAAAAAACCAAACATGCCTTTTCCTGTATTGTTTCAGTTAATAGTAAAAAAAAACCCCACTCAATAGTGAAGACTAGTGAGTAGAAGCACAGAAACAGATTTAATCAGAACATTTTCTCTCTTCTCAGAGCTTCCCTGCTACCATTTCCAATGGGGCTGTTCATAGCAGTCTACAGCAATGATTATTAAGAAAATAATACACACTATTACAGCTCACAGTGCCCTAGGATATGATATAGCTGAGCTGGTTGCTCTGATGCTCACACTGGTGCTGTTTATCGTTTACTATTATTTATCTTGCTATAACACCAGCAATTTCCTGATGTCAAAAGCTCTTTGGAGATAATTTAAATAAATATTCAGCTACAAGTTTGGTTTGAAAGGTTTCATCCCTGAAAATGGAAATGTTTTAAAGCTACATTGATAATTTCCCACACATAGTCTCCATAATATAACATCACCTTCCTGTTAGGGCTGAGATGAAGAGATGTCAGGTGTCAGAGGCCAGAGTCTCTTCTTCTTCATATCAGTAATGACAAGATCATCTCAGAACATGGCAGGAGGCTCTTTGGTTTGGTGAATGCCGGCATAGGAAAGGGAATCAAAATTCAAAACAGTTGTGAAGCAGTAGGATATCCAGTAGAAGTGCTCAAATTGGGAAGTGGCCAGGACATGGATACTAACAAGATAAATGTACAGAATATGCTCATTTTATTGCTCACTCATCTTTGTAGCTCCCTTTCTCCTCTGCACATTTATTGCCTTTTGATGGTGTTTTCCAATAGCACTGTAACTTTTCAGTGTACAGGCCAATGGGCCACAGTGTAAAAATAAGAAAGCGGTAAAGCCTGGCTTTTGAATACTTCCAGATTTCTGGGATGTATCCATTGTTCATCTTAATGAGTATGTAACAGTGGAATGACAGACTGGATATCGGTGAGGAGATGCTGAAGGGAAGTGTAGCCACCCAGTGGTCAGTCAGCGCTAAGTTACTTAGCAAGTGTTACTTAGCAAAGGATTTACTGTGATTGCTCCTTAGAGTCCATTTGCAGAAACAGCGCAGGATGCAAAATCACACTTTAGTGACTATATTTTGGCTTCTATGAGATAAAGGGAAAACTTCAGAACTTTAACATAAGTCATCCTATTTGCAGGAAAATTACTATACTGCAGAAATATATCATATTCCTATGTTATTTCTAATTCGCATTCTAGTGCATTCTAGACTCAAGCTGAGATCAAAGCCTGATGATCAGGGTTTCTTCAGTGATTTATAATGAATGGAAACTTTGTCCTTGATGATTTTAAAATCAGACAAAGAAGAAATGAAAAATCAGTAATGCCCTAGTCCTCTAAACCAACAGACATATCTATCCCCAAAGCATTTATGTGACAGTCAAAGTTACCCCAGGTAGCTGTGATTAATCGATGAGGTGAATCTCTGTGTCCTGTGGTTTGACCTAGTGTCATTGTCACATAGCTTTATCTCCTACACTATGCATTCTGCATTGAGGAGCTCATTGATTTAAATTCACATAGATTCATATTGATTCACATTGATTTAAATTTACACTTAGACAATTCATTGTCTAAGTGGCTATAGGGGAAATCACGGGAACTTGAAAAACTGACAAACACACACAATCATTAGAAACTCAGCTATTGTGAAATAATTTTTTTTTTCCAGTTACAGTAATAAAATGCTAGATTTCACATTTTTTTCTTAGGTGTAACAAACAAGCTTTATGTTTTGCATTCTAAATGTCTTTGGGCACTGAATTGTCCATAAAGAATATCATATCAAATACATATTTCTCAGATATGTCATAACTGATTTTCGTAGAGTGGTTTCGTATAATTAAAAAAGAGATATCATAAAAGGTGAGAGAATTAGCATTATGTTAGGACATTTGATCTCAAAGGACAGTGACTGATAAAACTATACATTGTGATAAAGGATTATTTTATTAGGAATGAGCTGATAGTGTTCAGATAGTCCAGGTCAGGGTTTGTAACTTAGGTTTGAGGGCAAATGTGACAGTAATATCCTGGGCTGATTTCATGAGATTCAGGAATGTCTGAGACAGAGAATAGGCTGCTTCCAGTATTGGATAATTCTATTCAGCTTCAACTGAAAAAATAATTCTAGTTAATTGGAGGTTGTATACTCTGCAGTGTTTCCAACAAATCCTCTAACCTTAATGGAATCTCAGTAGTCAGCAATAAATAGGCATGTTGAGTGTTGGATTCTCTGGTGTGAAGCCTTCAAAAAACCACGATCATGCTTACTGTGTTTCTGCTATTACTGAATGGTAAAATAAAACAAATTTACTCAGGGTGAATAGTCAGCATTAAGCCCTTTTAAAAATCCCTGCAACCTCTCTTCCTTTGCAGAATTAGTTTGCATAATTGACATAATAAACCTCATTATTCAGGGCACAAACACATCTATAATTATTATGTTAAAATAGACCTAAACTGGGAGACGTTGAGGAAAGAGAGGATGAACCATAACTTCCCTTGAAGCATCTCCTTCTGGTCATCGCTTATTGTTGGGTACCTGCTGCTGGACTATGTAGATGATGGATCCAATTGACTGTGGCAGCTCCTATAGTCTTCTTCCCAAAGTATGTTAAACAGAGTTTTCCAATTCAAAAATCTCCTCTGAGAAGGGAGACATAAACTACGTTTACAATTAACTGAAACATGATGTCTTACATTTATTTATTTATTTCTTCTATGATATTCCTAGTAGGTAAGATAGTACTATTTGCTTCATAAAACTGAAAGATAAATTTCCACAGCTGAATCCCCTTTGCCAGCGTCATTCACAGGAGAAGGTTCAAAGGCTTAGGAACCTGTTCACAAATATTTATCTTCTTTATTCAATCAGCTCCTATCTGTTGTGAGCCCACCTAAGAAGCGGATTTCACTCTGCAGCTTTAGAAGGACTTTCACAGTGAAAATGTAATGTGAAGCATGAGAGGTGAAAAGAATAAGGTTCAAATCAGAACATAATAGTTACATAAACCTTAAGAAAACCCAACCAAAACCTAATAGCCCTAGTAATAGTCTTCAAAGCAGCAAAGCTAATTCAGTCTGACTTTTTATGACTTGGAATTTCAGGAATAGATTCTCCAGTACCTCAGAAAGGGTTAACAATGACTGACACTCTTTAATTCATCATGTTTTTACTTATAAGGCAAATTCTTTGATAATCACATACCAGCCTTCTCCTCAGAGAGGACTCTCAAACAGAGCCTACCTGAAACCTATAGGAGCCAGGTGTTTTAAGTAGGTCTATCTGAAATCAGCCAAGAATTTCAAAAGCAGTCAGAGATAGAAACATGTCATCCCATAACCTTTGCTTCTGTTGGAAACAAATAGAAAATCAATGGGAAAAAAATAATAATAACTTTTCAAAGAACTTCCTGAGTTTTGGTTCATTTCTTAACAATGTTTGGTGGAAAATGGACTCATAGCAGATTATTTTATACAACTGTATGCTGGGCGGCATCACAAGTGTCATCATCAGATCAAAGGAGGGAATTCTCTCCCTTTACTCCACTCTCATGAGACCTCATCTGCAGTACTGCCTCCAGCTCTGGAGCCCCCAGCATAAAATGTGAGTTCAGAGGAGGGGGGCATGAAGACAGTGAGAGGGCTGAAGCACCTCTCCTATGATAACAGGCTGAGAGAGTTTGGCTTGTTCAGCCTGGATAAGAGAAGGCTCCAGAGACCTTAAAGCAGCTTCCAGCACCTGAATGTCCTACAAAGAAGCTGGAGAAGAGCTTTTTACAAGGGCATGTAGTGATAGGACCAAGGAGAATGGCTTTAAACTGAAAGAGCGGAGATTTAGATTAGATACCAAGAAGAAGTTCTTTACTGTGAAGGTTGTGAGACATTGGAACGGATTGCCCTGAGAAGTTGTGGATGTCACATTCTTGGCAGGGTTCAAGGTCAGGTTGTTTGGGGTTTGGAGCAAACTGGTCTAGTGGAAGGTGTCTCTGCCCATGGCAGAAGGGGTGGAACTAGGTGATCTTTAAGCTCCCTTCCAACCCAAACCATTCTATGATTCTATGATTTTCTCATAGACAAAGTAAGTCCAAGACAAGTGATGTCCTTTCGACTGCTTGCAGAAACCATAATCTTCTAACCTTAATGTTTCATTTTTGCATTCTCTAGAGCTGTAAGTAATTTTTACTCTTGGCCAAACCAGGTCTGGCTGCAACCACTACATTTGCTTCCAATTGAGTAAAGTGAAACTTTTGTGCAAGTATACTTGTGCAGAGTTTCTGAATGATGCACTTTAGTGATCATCCCTTCCTCAGCTGGGACAATAATTAGAAGTGGGGTCTGAACCAAGCTTCTTGGAAGCAAATAACCCCATTCTTGTATTAATTTAGAACACAAAACCAGATGCAGCTCTGAATTTTACAAATGAGATCCCCCTGAACAATGAGCAGCATTAAAGCTTCAGGCCAGATCTCCCAAATTCAAGGATTTTAAAATTTAGCTCTTTATTTTGTGGTTTGGACTCCAATCTCTTTCTAGAGATATTTTCAAGGTTAAAACCTAGTAACAGGCAAGCAAGTTTTTTTCCTCAGAAAATATTTCTATATATCTTTCAGCTGGTCAAATTAACCTATTTGAAACACATTCACAATTTGCTGTGGCTGAGTGACCTGCTTGTGAGGCTGTATCTGATCATTTGCAGACCCTGTTAAATAACAGCTTGTGCATGACTTTAGCAGATGGTTTAGCTAACATATAATTTCTATAGGTACATAAAATAACATTTTGAATAAGAAAGTATAATGGCCTCAAGATTCTCTCTTCATTTTTGCAAAGTCATTTGCCTCTAGCTATTACAGCACAGCAGCAAAGCACCATACAGTGAAAATTATGATAGGGGTAAACTAAGCTGAATAATAACACTACTTAAGTAATACTCCAGAAACTCTGCTTATGTGTATATAAAAACAAGCATTTCACAGATTGATACAAAGAAGGAGGTCTAATATTTCCAGATCAAGAAAAACAGTTTGATCAGCACTGATATGGTCATGGTTTTAAATACCTGCAGTATCCAGAGAAGGTTTATTTTGACATAGCCATCATTATAGCTGGTCTTTAAAAAGCATCAGCAAACAATTCCATAATTTACTTTCAGGAGATAACATATTTTAAAGGACATGCATTGTCAAAATACAGAGGCAAGACTTCGCTCAAATGCACTTGGATTTCATTCCAGATGATAAAGTAACAATAATTGGATTCACAGCTTATGTTTTTCAGAGTTCGGAGGGAGAAAAATTCCAGAGCATAACTTTAGAAGTAGCTATTCACCCTACACTTCATCTGTAGCAGATTGAGGGAGTTAGAGGTCCTGGAGAGGAAGAGGCTACTCTGTAATACCACAAGGGTACTCCACAGTGCCCCTTGTAACCATGATCCCAGGATGTGCACCCCAAGTTCATCCATACAGCAGGAAAGATATGCTCTGCAATTTGCCCCAAAACTTTTCCCATTAGGGAATAAACTGGAATGATATGTGATATTCTCTCTACCTGTGGACCTGCATTTCCTTTGGAAGGAAATCCTGATGCACAGGCAAATGAAACACAACCTCATCTACTCCCCTCACAGAGCTGGAATGCAGCCACGGTGCTGCATGAACTGAGCCTGAAAGGTTTTGCTGGAGGACCTGTCATTTCTATCGTGTTGGCTCAGCCAAAGAGCCCCTATGGGAAGTTTCTGCTTTGAATCATTCCCTAGAAGAATCCACCGGTCTCCCCCAACCATGAAGGAAACCTAAGAAGACCAGTTTACTGTGGCTAGAGTTAGCCTTTGTTATCAAACAGTTAGCCTTGTTATCATGTTTGTTAATAATTTATCCTCTATTAATTCTTCTGTGAACATCAGTGAATGTCTTGTGTGCAGACTTGTGGGTGTTCTGCATGTGTATTAATGACAGAAATGTCATCCTCCAGAGCAAAATGAATACATATCAGAAAGTTCTGCCAAAATGCCTCCTTAGATGTATTTTTCTTAAATATTGTAAGCTACAAAAAGGGGATACAACTTTGCAAAAATGTTTACAGTTCCCACTCCATTTTTTATTTTTGATCTGCCTTACCTCCTTAAATTTTTTCTCTCAGTACTTAGGGTGCTTTAATTGTCCAATTCAAACCAAAAGGCCATCCAAAATCATTATTAAGTAGTGGGAATAGCTCTGCTCATTGACATCTGTGAGTGTGGCAGAAAGAATCCCCAGTACTGTCAGAAAACAAAAAAATAACAATCAACTCCAGCAAATGAAGACAGATCTATAAAACTATCAAAACATATAAAGCTATCACTGCCAGTCCTGCAACACCCACAGACATGAGTATAATTTATATGAATTGTTCCAAGCCTCATTTACCAAGCAAAATTGCTGTCATTACAGATACATCAGTGAGTTGATTTGGAACATTTTTGTTCTACTTTTCAAATTAGAACCTATTGATTACTTCATACAATATTTCTTCAAGGGGAAATGTTGGTTTTGGAAAATGGATTGAAAAACATTTGCAAATGTTTTTTGAGGTAACTAAGACTTTGTCTCCAGAAATGACCATTCTATGGCTCAAAATTACTTTTAACAGAGAAATATGAGCTACTTAAATCACAAAGTATATATTGAAAACAACCAAAATGTTCCCAAATTGCCAAAACAAAATGTTACAGCTAATCTGAACCAAACCCGTATCTTCAGGATTTACTGCCCATGAAGGTTTTAGATTTTGACTTCTTTGTCTTGATTGAGGACATCATAAACATTTTTCCAAACTGTTACATTTGACCAGAATGTGAAACCTATTTCCTGCCTGTTTCTTTTTTACTACCATACTGATGGCAGTTCTCTTAGTGCAGTCACAGCTGTAAGATATTGGCTCTACTGCAACTGTAAGACTGCTTTTGCCAAGGTATTTCACATCAGTTCCACAGACCCGAAAGATAACTGTTCTGCAAAACCCAAAGTTTTTACTTGCTAGGATAACTGTAGATATGTAGTTTTAAACACACAAAGAATCCCTCGGATTGAGCTTGTATTATGGTGCTAGCCATAAATTTGAAGGGTAGATTTTCTCCTGTTTGCATCAATGAGTCTACTTCACTGAAAATACTCCTGTAATCCACCAAAGTGCAAATGGTCTTTTGGGTCCCACATGAGAAATTTTAATGTTAGCTATAATCCTTATTTTAATACTTGAATGTAGTGATGGGAGATGTACTAATACCATGGAAATGCTCTTAAATATTCCCTGTTCCAACCCAGTGCCAGAATTAAGAGATTTTAATAGACTTGCTGTATTGACTTTTCTAATTTTGTGTCCTGCTCCTAGTTGCTTTGTGAGCTCTTTGCTCCTGCCCCAGTAGCTGTCTCATAGAACAGGTAAGGTTGCTTGAATTCTTTCTCTGCTCCAGCACTTGAATGTGGAAAAGCTAAAGGGCCATGTACTGTATTCCCTTCCCCCAGCTGGGTATGCGTCTTCTTTCCCAAGAGCAATGCTACAGCAGAAGAGAGTAGCCTTCAGCAGTATTTTTATGGCATACCTACAAGAAGAAGAAGTTTGGGGTCTATTCTTGAATTTTGAGGATAGATGGTATGGTACAACTCTTATATGCAAGAGTAAAGTTTCTTTTGTCCATAGGCAGAGTGGTTGTGTTGAAACACTTTCCTGGAAGCCATGCCTGCCTTATGAAATCCCTACAGCAGGAGAAGAGCCCTGCCTGGCACAGCTCCATCATGCACAGGAGCATGCTGACAGCAAAGCATTGAGATCATCATGGGATGATGCCTCAGTTCTTTCCCATCCTGCTATCATTTACTAGTGTGGACCTACCTGTCCAGCCCAAAATCCTAGCAATGGTGGGAAGAAAGAAGATTTTGCTGGAAAATGTTTCCAGGACCCCAGCCATCAGGGAAAGTCTTACTGACATGAGTATAGCAGATATCAGCCTGGAGGTTAAGACCCAGAGACGAGTTCCTGACCCTGGGGATCAGTCAGTGGAGAACGCCTTGAAGGCTCACTAATCCCTCATTTACAATGTATAGCAAAGTTTGATGATGGTGTGATATTTTGTCATCGTTGGCATCATGGAAGACTCTAATAGAATTATTTCACTTACTTCCTAAAATGTTAACACTGTAATGAAGTTCAGCTTCCTTGAATGAATACTGGGATTTTTTCTATTGGCCAAGACTTTTTCTTTAAGTCTATATGTATCTAGGAACAAACATTATTTATTTCTGTATTTATTTTTTAGAGAGAACTTTCTAATAAAGAGGACAGGGAGCATAAAGAGAGAGGTTCAGCATTTTTAATTTTGACCCTAGCATTGCCCCTGGACAAACCACTAATCAGTTGAATTTGCACATGATATAAATTTCTTAGCCCCTTGTGGTTAATGAGAGCTGCAGGATAATGAATCACATCACCACTTCAAAAGATAATATGCACAACCCTAATGTTTTCAAATTTCATAAAGATGACATGAGGGCAGTTGGAAACCTGCCAAACTTCAGAAGAGTTATTGAGTTATATGCACAGTATCAGTGCACAACATGCATGGAGGAAAAAACAATGTTTTGTAGAAAGAGACAGAAACTGGAAAATAATACATTAATGGATAAACAGACACAAAGGGGTCCACTTTTTTGTTCTGTGACATTTCACAGGCTGGCTGTGTCTTGTGCATGATTAATTAGTCTCCTCCATGTTATGACCCTATGATTTTTTTGAGATGGTAGATAATTCGGTTTTATTTGCTTTTCCTGTGTGTGTTTCAAACCTCTTGCAACTGCAAAAAAGATATCAGTGATCCCACATATAAGATCAGCAGTTTTGCACATTTGTTAACAGCTAGCAGCTCTCTGCATAAAGTAAGCCTATGACCTAATGAAGTTATGTAAACATACTGTCATTAAACATATGTAATAGCTATTATAATTCGATATATTCTTAGCTGTCAACAGGTTTTGGACTGGGCTCTGGGTGTTCCTACGTGGCAGTTCAAGCAGAGGTGGCAGCCAGCAGATCCGTGGAAGGCACCCTGCCAGCTTTCTGAGTGCTGGCTGCTGATAGAAGAGGGAGCTTTTCAGAGGTGAAGTGAGTGATGCCCTGAGCATGCCTTCTGGGGATGCCAGCGTAGCCAGGCGAAAGAATGAACTGCTGTGTTTGGGCTCACTGTGTGTGATATCTCTGCTTTCCTCTGAGGCTGTCACCAGCACTGAGGAGTCCAAAATGCCATCAGAGGTAAACTTGGTAGTTACAAGGAATTAAAACTGTAGTAAGAGTTTTCTATTTTGACTAGCACTGAAAGTCAAGTGGGGTTTGTGGGGTTTGAAAGTATGTGGGGTTTGTTTTTTGTCTGGTTTTGTGCTAATACTACAGGATTTTGCTTGAGCAACACCAACAATAATATTTTAGGACTTTATTTCAAATGAACCACAGGGAATGAGATTGAAAAATTCCAGTAGCCAGGATAGACCCCATTTCTATACAACTTAGCTTTGCCTTTTGACTCAAGAAAAATCTATAATGAAAACCGAAAAGTAAATCATTAGGTTTCAAGTGTAGAAAGGGACAGGCTTCTTTTTCAGAGCTGGTGCCAGAATCACTTCCAGGTATGACCAGAAACTGGGAATTCGCAGCTAAATCCCGGGTTTTCATTTTGTTCTTCCTCATTTGCCATCGCAATGATGAAGGACTTGGAGAATGTTTCGCAGTAGAAGTGGCAATGAGGATTGCAAGTTCCTTTTTAAACATAAATCAACTACATGAGAAAAAAATTAAAAGGGCAAAAAGTGCAGAGCGTTTTTTAAATCTGCCCTTACTTCATCACCACTCCAAATGGGTGCTCACAATTACTGTTTATGAGATATTAAACTCTAAGTACTAAGGAAGGAAAATCTGGACAAAATTCATAACAAGTCCTCTGTTTTGTCAGTGTGAAATTCTTGATAATTTGTAATGCATTTAGCCATTAATCATTTTAAAGGGCTTTTAAATGGGCATGAAGTCCTTTGAGCCTTTCCCATATACAGACATTGGATCAGGGACCTTTGCTACAAATTACTTTTGTCTGGACTTCTAATACAAAATCAACTTGAGAACAAGGGAAATACATCACTGTTAAATTTTATTATAAGACAGAGTCATTATAACACATCATGGGAAACATTTTTGAGCTGCTCTATTAATAACAGCAGTGCCTGATTTCTTTGGTTTAAACTTACCTTTTTTACATTTTCTTGTGACACTTTCCAGATATAAATTGTTATGATGAAGAGTCATTCAAAACAAGGGAAAAAGCTGCAATTATGTTTCTCTTTTCTAAAAGAGAGTGGAGCAGGAGGGGGATTATTTTACACAGATCACTGAAGGGCACCCTAATAAAGGTTGGTCTGGAACATTTCTTTTTATGACAATTGACTTATCAGCAAGAGTCATTGTAGCAAATCTGGAAATTACATAATTGCCAGAAACTGTAGATATTTGGCTTGGCAAGAACCTTAGGTGTCTCTGATTTATTATTGTAAGAATTTGGCTCTGCAAAGATGAAGAAATGTTTAATGAAAGAACAGTAGAATACAAATGAAACAGGCAGAGATCCTGTTTTCAGAGGCTAAATTTAACTACATTGTCACTACTACTGTAACACAAATAAACCAAACTGAAAATGTCTGGGGTGGTAAACTGGCACAAAGGTCGATCTGTGTGAAAATGCTAATTTCAACAGGTAAACACTCATTTTTTTCCCTCTCCATTTTGTACTACCCTTTAGGCATGTACTTTGTGGGTCATTCATTTTATTAGATGTTATCCCTTTTAGCACAGGCACAATAATAAAACTTGTCAATGAGAACATGCATTTTTTAATCTGTCCTTCACAAGCCAGTGAAATCTTTTCAAGCAGCAAAGTCTAAAAATATTAGATATTATTAAATTCAAGAGAAATGTAAATTATGATGTAGTGGTGAAGCAGGAAAACTTTAAGTACTTATTTTAGGTTTGGAGGATTTGCAGACCACAGCAATTCTGAAAACATACATAATTATTCTCTGTATCAGAAGACCAGGTCACCACAGAGTAGATTAAGGTGAATGTCTTTGCTTAAACCATTGGCATCAAAGAGATTTACTTTGGCAAGTTTTCCAGGACAAGTTTTCCCTTTGATAAAGTTCAGCCTGGATTATCATCTCCTCTTTAATATCTCCTTATGTTTCTTGTGTTTATCTTACTACCTCATGGAGGAGCTGCTAAGAACATCCCACAGTTTATCTGTCTTGGCATTCAGCTGGGCAGCAGCAGCTGGGATCAATGCCACCGCTGCTGCTCCTCGAAGCTGTTGCAAAGGGAAAGAAATCCTGCTGCAGCATGAGATCGACATTCCTATCTCCTAGAAGACACAAGTACTGGCACCACCACCATCCATTACACAAGAAGCTTTAAGTATGCTATCAGGCTGGAGCTTCTCTGCTGGCACTTGGACAGACCACAGCTCTGCCAGGACTCTGATCATCTCAGTGTTATGCAGGAGGAAAACACCCTTTTAGAGAAAATGTTTTGTTGAAGTGTAAAACTCAGATGATATATTTCATTGTCAGGAGATTAGGAAGATATATAGCAAAAAGTCATATAAAATCACCTTGTTATCTGCATATTTTTTCCAGAAGTCAATACTGAATAGATGTTACTGGACATGTTGGGAAAGGGATGATATGTCAATGAGCATGAAGCTACCTTTGCTAAATAACAGAGATATCACTAACAATAATACTGCTCCGTATTGTTCCTGTGCCATATCTGCCCTGGCACTGTTAACTACTGAGGCCACATAGAAAAAAGTGTCTCCAGAGTCCTGGACAAAGAAATCTTCCACCCAGTCTTGATCCTAGCATGACTGTTCAAACTTAAATTTTTTAGCAAATAGCAGTAATATACATAAACATCAGAAAATGGAGCACCTCCAAACTATTCAGCTTGGGCTTTACAACCCAGTCAATGTAAGTGGAAGTATTATGGCTTGTACTGTATGTTGTGCTACAAAAGCATTTCTTAATGGTCAGGTTTCTGAAGGCTTTGCTTTCTGTTTTTTTCTCATTAGCACCAGCTGCAATACCATTCTCTCGATATATTTAACATGACTGTGGCCTGGCAGCACAGTCCAGCTCTGTGCTTGGACTTCCTTCTGCAGTTTACCTTCCTTTCACAGTTATATTCCCACTATTTCACATCTGCATTTAAAAAAACAGTGGGAAAAAGAAGCACCCAAAGACAGAATTCTGCATTAGTGATCCAATGTGTGAGTTCTTTTCTTCTGAATGTGAGCAAGCCATTTTAACACATATGCCTTCCTTAACAGATTTGTTTGCATTTTCAAACTCTACATTTCCTGTAGAAAAACAATAATCATGTATTTCATCCTTATGATTTATATTGCAAATATATTTTACACATTTACTACTTTATAACATAAATATTTCTGCTTTTTCTTTTGTTTTCCTTTGAAACACACCATGAGTCCATCTTGCAAAAAATATTTCATAGGGGCTTCTAGGAAACATGTGCCTATTACAGCTTCTTTTTTTTAA
>NDXB01020241.1:37944-51265 GCA_002631895.1 Agapornis roseicollis | reverse complement strand
AAAAACCTTTTTAGGGGGGGGGGGGGGTGTGTGTGAACCAAGCCAAAACAAAACAAAAAATCAATGCAGAACAAAACAGGCAAAAGTAGCAAAAATAATTATGGTCCTTTTTGGAGACTGGGTTGAGGCAGAAAGCCCAGACAATCTGATGAAAATTATGCAGTGACCAGGGTCAGAAGCAATGTTTAGAGTATCCCTTCAAAACGTTGAAGAGTCCTTTGGACAGTGCTTTCATGTGCTCCAACTTACAGATACCTCTGAGTCACTTGCTGCCAACAACAGGCAACACTGTGTATTCGCTGTACCAGACCCCACACTAACTCAGGAGAAAATACGCTTCCTCACTTTCCATTCCCTCCTGAAGCTCATCAGTTTGGGGACCTTTGCTGTGATTCAGATAAGCACATCTGCAGAGGCAGCTGGGAGCATTTCATAAGGGTGCACATCAGATGCGGCTCACAGCTCTAAGGGGGAATCTGTTTTAGGACCACCAAACCCACACACCAGAACAACACTTCACTGTGTGTGCTGCATACACCCCAGACCCCACTACCCAAATTAATGTTTCTTCTAGGCACTTTCAGTGTTCCTGTGTGGAACAAAGGACCCCAGGTCACTGTCATCCAGCCCATTTTGATTGCTAAAAACATGACTAGATTATGCAAGAGCTCTCCTGGAAATATGTCACAATTAAATCAACTAAGCCACAGCAGCGAAATAATAAATCTTTAATGGTGTAGACAAAATGATCGCTGGAGGCTGTTGCCTATCATTAGATAGCTGTGTGCTGCACTGCTTCAAGCACTGTGGGAAGGGAGCCAGTCGGTGACACGGCGTGAGCTGGGAAGTGGAAGCTGCCCCACGAGGAAGGGTGACGGCTCCGGCCCCCACGAACCGCCCGATGAAGAGAGATGCTGCGGCCTTACTGACCCTCCGCGTGTGAGAAGGGGAAGCTCGCGGCCCCGCTACCCGGGCGGCCCAGGGCGCGGCAGAGCTAAAGAGAACGGCAGCGCCAGGGGGTGGGGCGCGGCGGGCGGACAGCCCTTGCCACCGCTCCCCCCGCGCCCGCTTCCCGTCCGCCGGTCGCCAGTGCGGCCGCGCCCCTCGCCGAGCCAGGCACCATGAGCGGCTCCGGCCCGGAGGGGGTCCGGCCCAACGAGGCGTGGGGAGACGGGCTGCAGGAGGCCGAGCAAGACTGGGCGGCGGCGAAGGCTTTCTACGACAACCTGGTGTCCAAGAGACCCCGGCCGGTGAGTGCGGAAGGGCGGGCGTGAGAGGTTCGGGGGCTGCGGCCCGGCGCTAACCCACTCTCGCTCCGCAGCCCAAGCCCCAGCATGCCATCACGGTAGCTGTCTCCTCTCGGGCGCTGTTCGACATGGTGGAGGAGCGGCGGATCTACGAAGAGCAAGGGGTGGAGAAGTACGTGGAGTACCAGCAGGACAACGAGAACGTCACCCTCAAACCCGGACCGGCTTTTTACTTTGTCAAGGTACCCGGACCGGGTGGGGGAGTGCGGCCGTGCGCGGAGGGTGCTGCGAGGCCAAATTTCGGGAAGAGGAGGAGCCCGAAGAGTCTTTGGGCGGAGATAATCGCGCCCCGAGGGGACGTTCTGGGGATGCGTTCCTGCGGCAGGGATCGCGCGTCGGCTGCAGCGCCCAGCAGCATCTCCGCGCCCCCCCGCTGGGACACGGCCTTGCGGCTTCCCCACTCTGCGCTCCCCTCCGGTCCCCTCCCGCCTGCCGGCTCTAATGCCGAACGCCTGCTGGCGGTCACGTAACTGTTCGTGTCGCCGGGACCAGAGTTTCATCCTCAGCATCGCGATTGTGGCTCGCGGCGCACCCCGATGCACTGCTGGGGTGGGTACGGGGCAGCCTGCGCGTTCTGCTGGGCACGGTGAACAAGAAACAAAATCAGGAAAACAAATTATCTTGGTTCCTCATTTCATTTTTATGTGTCACAATAGGGCTAGTATGACTATGATGGTCGTTTTATGATTCTATGATTCTGTATTATTCAGATTACTTTATTCTTTCTTACTATTAGTTTTTCCTTACTTTCATTGGAAATCGTGCTTGAGGAGCAGCAAAGGAAATAGACCCCGTAGTTGGGAGTCAGGGTTTAAGCAGAGGTGGAATGAAATATTTGGCTTTCAGTGCACAAGGTTAATGTAAAAAGGGCCTTCAAGAAAGCTGGAGAGGGACTTTTACAAGGGCATGTAGGGATAGAACAAGGGAGAATGCCTTTACGATGAAGGAAGAGATTTAGATCAGATATTATTAGGAAGAAATCATTTACTATGAGGGTGGTGAGGCACTGGCATAGGTTGCCCAGAGAAGCTGTGGCTGCCCCATACCTGGCAGTGTTCAAGGCCAGGCTGGATGGGCTTGAAGCAAACTGGTCTAGTGGAAGGTGTCCCTGCCCATGGCAGCAGGGTTGGAACCAGATGATCTTTAAGGTTCCTTCCAACCCAAACCAATCTGTGATTCTATAAGAAAAATGGCCAAAGAAAGCCTAGAGATTCAGGTTTTAAAAGTATATTTTTGTTACTTCAGGTTTAGTCTCAGGAATTTAAAGCATCTTCCACACTGATCACTTTTTTGTAATACAGAGTGAAAAAAATTACTTGTATCTATACCCATGCTGTTGTAAATATAACAGGTAACTGTTAAGAGCATTAATAGCACAAGCATTGCAAATGTGGTTTTAACATAAAAGCGCTATCATGAAGTGTTTCACTTTATACACCACTGAGGCTAGACTGATTTACTGCATCTTTTCCTATCTGTAGCAGCTAGACATAACAGCTCTGCTAGCACAGACTATTTTCAAGCGATTTTTTAGACATCAATGTCAAATTCACTTTGAATATAAGCAAGATTTGACTGTTTAACCCCTCACACTTTGAAAATCAGAGCCATTAGCAATGCCTAGCTAAATGCCCCTTGACTTCTGTTCCCTTCCAGTATGCTGTTTGTATTTGGATTCTTTATATTTTTTAACAGATTCATATATTACTTAGTCACAGGAATCAGTAGGCTAGAGAACTGTGGGTTTGTTGGGTGACACGTTCTAGTTGAAGACAAAGGCAAAAAGAAGTAATATATTTTTGGTTTGATTCCTTTATTGAAATCTTAATGATACTGACTTAAAAGTATTTTATCTCATGCTTGTAACACTCAAGAATTTTAATCACAGGCCAGGACCTCCTTGGGCAGCAAAGTGTGCATGCATTGGGCAAAAATGGCATCCCCTGTTCTCTGATACTTGAAGAAATTGACAGTGTAATAGAATATTAGCAGTAGAAATGGGTTATGATAACATACTGAAATTTCTCCTAGGCCTTACACCAGGTCAGAGATTTCCTTGGTACAGTCCCCCATAACATAGCCATGCTTTTTATAGTGAGATTTCAAGAATTATCCAATCTGTGTTTTTAACCCTTAAAGACTGGCTTGACTTTTAAAGTACTTTAATGAAAATTAACCCATTTGATGATGTTGACTTTATTGCTGTAATTCTGAAGAATTCCATTCAAGGGCGAAGATCCGAAAGCAGAGGTATAAGCCTAGAGCAAAAAGCAAGTCTTACTCCAAAGGCATAAGATCCTAAATAAGAAGACAGAACAGATGAATACAGAGATGAGCAGATGCAAGGTTAAGGAAATAAGAATGACAGACTGTGGTTATGACATGTTGGCGCATTATCTTTAAAGAGATCTTGAATCAAAATCTTCTTTATTCAGTACTGCAGTTAGAAATCACCAAGGTAATCATGATTGGCAGAATATGGTTTTGTACTTGTTACTTAAGGATGATCTTTGGCAGCTGACCTCCTGAACTGTGGCAGTAAATCTTGAGTAAATATGTGGCCCAAATTCACATTTGTTCATGCAAAACAAGTAGTTGCACATACAAATACCTTTACATTTTCTCCTTGATTTCACAAGAAAAATTTTCAGATGAACAAGGAAGTCCAAGTTTGAAGTGGACAAGAAAAAACATTGACTGATTGTCAGAATGTTCAGCGATGCATTGATTTATTCTGGATGGTTATGGTGTGCCCCAGAAAAAAAGATTTCCATGATAAAACTAAATTCTGTAGCTCATCAAAAGAAACTTACTTGCTTCATTTCATGTGAACCCAGGCAAATGGTTGTTGAGAGCAGCAAAGCAGAAAAGAATAAAACAATTTCATTAAACTAAATTTTCAGGTACTTCACATTCTCCTTCAAGACTGTCGTAACACCAAAACCACACTGATTAGAAGCAAGGCACATTCCACCTGTCTGTTGACTTCAGTGTTTTTAACCTGCAGGCGCTGGAGCATGTCAATGCCCGACTCCTTGAGCTGTACCCTGATGATGAAGAACGGTTTGATATTGTCCTGATGACTAATAACCATGCGCAGGTGGGAGTGAGACTCATAAATAGCATAAATCACTATGGTAAGTAAAATAAATATTACCTTGTTGAACTGCCTGCTGTGACATAATAAAATGGATTAATTTAATTTTTCTGGTTCTGACCTTCGTGAAAGAGGCTTGTTTGATACTGGCACCCATTGCTCAGAGGCTGATACTTATTTTGGGGTGTCAGCATAAGGTAGTGTTGAACAGAATTTGGTCCAAAGGTCTAGATTTAACCTGTCAGGTGTGGATCTTCATTTCTGAGAAGAAGTCCTTAAGCCTTTTGTTGTTTGGTATTTAATCTACCAAATACCAAACATCATACTTGTACCTTCACAGCAGTTATGTGGCTGTCTTAAGAGGTATTTTTTTAAATCCTCAAGAAGGAAGGACTGATTAAACACTGTAGTCAGTGTTAACTTACTGAAATGACAGTGAACATTTTTTTTCTCAAGTTTACTGTCAGTTGTAGGCTACTGTACCTTTTCAGATTCCTTTTACAGATTTGTAGTGTAAAGGCATCGTCACACCTTGTTGTGCTGCTCTTACTTTAGGTTTAACAATTGAACGTTTCTGTATGACGGGAGGAAAAAGTCCTATTGGTTACCTGACTGCATACCTTACGAACTTGTACCTTTCAGCAGACTCTGAAAAAGTGCAAGAAGCTATAGAAGCAGGTTTGAATTGAGTTTCTTTTCCTATCTCATATCTCTGTTGTGCTTGTTTAAAAAATGAATACATTGTGTGTCTTTTACAGAAATTAGCCCTGCTTCATCAAATGCAGAAAGTCACAACTTTGTATTGTGCAAGTTTATCACTTATTTTTGCCTAATCAAATAAAATCAGGTTATTTCTCTATACTGTTCCTCTCTGACCCTTCAGCCTGCTGATAATGACAACTTACGGTTGATTCTGGGCAACCTAATCTAATTGGAAGATGCCTCTGCTCATCGCAGTGGGATTAGATTAAATGGCCATTGAAGGTCCCTTCAAACCCAAACTGTTCTATGATTCTGTGAACTTAATCACCCTCTACCTTTGTCACACCTTTCTGTCTTCTCCCATACTACAGGAAATGGACTCCTATATGTACCTACTCACCTCTATTCAACTTTGAATGGGGTTATCTCTTACAAAAAACAACTTATGGGTTTTGTAAGAAGTTAAGAAATAGCAAATAGTTTGATTCGGCGGTCTCTTTGGAATGTCTCATTTGCAGCATACCTTGGGGATTGTTCCTGTATATTCTTATATGGAATTGGAAGGAAACATGTCTAAAAATTTACCCCAATGGGATAGTTTCCATGCATTTGTGTTACAGAACAGCCAGTACTCACTAGCTTTAGTGCTTGTATCTTCTGCTCACCATTTATAAAGCTCACCACAAATAAGTTATTAGAACGAAACTGCTGTTTAATGAATGACTTTTTGAGACATGCTGTCTGAGGTTCTCTCACCTGTTTTCAGGCATTGCATCAGCTACAATGTTCACTGCCAACAGAGATGTTGCTTACTCGGATACACAGTTGAGGGTGGCGTTTGATGGGGATGCGGTTCTCTTTTCTGATGAATCAGAACAGATTGTCAAAGAGCAAGGCTTAGACAGATTTTTTGAACATGAACAGCTGAATGAAAATAAGCCTCTTGCACAGGTTGGTACTTCCTGAATATGTGAGTTTTCAAAACTTCTGTTAATATTCATTGCTGCTATATTTCTCCATATTCCCCAGTGTTTATTTTTCTTTGTGGCAGCGGATTGGCCTATTTATTTCCTTTTTCAAGGATAATCTTTAAAGTGCATGTTTGACATAAAAGAGACCACCACTGCAGTCCTTTTACCAGGTCTCCCACTTCACTGAGCAAACTGCATATATAAGACAGTGACTTAGAGTTGTATTTTAATTGTATTATTAGGAAAAGGAAAGCCTGTTACTGATTTCCTTGATTATTTTTCTTACTGGATTGTGTAGGTAATGTTAAGTATGGGAATATGCAGTTATTGAAACAGGGTAGTATCTGTGCTTATTCCCAAGCAGAACTATGCCATTTGCCTGAAAGCTACAAATATTGAGACATTAGCTTAAACTGAAAAAAAAAAACCCAACAAAACAAAACAATTTTGCTATTGTTAAAAATGGTATAAATTTAGAATAAAAGGTTGATATATGAAAGTACTGGACAGTGCAATATATTACAATGTATTGATGCAAACTATCTCCTGTTAATCTTCATATAATTCTAATATTGTCATTAATCTGGAAAGAGTTTAGTGATGTCTATGTAATAAGGTCATTTGCTGGTTTTTCCATAGAAAAAAAAAGTGCAGCTCATGGTTCATAGTAAAAAGAGTTAAATGTTTTTAAAGAACATTTTATTACAGTTAAAGACTGAATTGTAGAAGATCTTGTAAGCTTTACTGAGAATCAGTTTCCTAATGATCATAGAATGTAGGATTTTGATTGTAACTTTTTTCCATGTAGAGAATTTGCTGAGTAGCACATCCTTAGGAAAGGAGCCTTGTATGTCAGTGGCAATGTGGAAGAAAGCAAAAGAATGCTTTACGGCGCTGTGGACAAATACTAAATATGCTTCTGGTACTTCCTACTTAGGGACCTTTGAAAGGTTTTCTGGAAGACCTAGGGAAACTCCAGAAGAAGTTCTATGCCAAAAATGAACGATTAAATTGTCCCATAAGGACCTACCTGGTCACAGCCAGAAGTGCAGCGAGCTCTGGAGCCAGAGTGCTGAAGACTCTTCGTAGCTGGGGTCTGGAGATTGACGAGGCACTTTTCCTAGCAGGAGCTCCTAAAGGCCCGATCCTCGTGAAAATCCGCCCTCACATTTTCTTTGATGACCAGATGTTTCACATCGAAGGAGCGCAGAAATTGGGCACCATCGCTGCTCATGTTCCCTATGGCGTTGCTCAGAAATATCACAAAGCTACATGACTGGGTGGCACAATTAACAATAAGGTTCTTAAGTCAGCCAGCCTCTAGTATAGCAATAGTTATGTCTAAAAACCTCTACATTTGTATATTGTAAGCACTGTTTAAAGATTTAACTTCTGTCTAGAACAGCCTTTAGAGGAAATATTTTTAATGTAGGTACATTTTTAATAGAGTTATTTTAATAGCATTCTTAAGCCATTTAGATTTTTTACCTATTTGGGTCTAAGACTGTGGTTTTGATGTTAGGAAAAGGTTTGTATTGTTTTTATAGCTTGAGACATATTTTGAGAGACAGAGAAAACAGTTATATTTTCTCTAAAAAACTGCTGGCAGGTTATTTATAACAAAAAGCATGCTGCGATCCTAGTCCTTGACGGTTATTTCTGAAGTTACCAAAAGCACAGTTTACACATGTATACCTCTTTGTGGTTTGCTTGTTAAATATGTGTCCGGTAGATCTGTTATCATAAGATTTCAGCTTCCAGTGCAATGTTAGCTTCTTTTATCTTGTGTTTACAGGAACCCTTTATTTTTCTATATTGTTTTCCTATTCTAATAAATCTGGCTTTATAATTACAGAACGTTGTCATTTTTCTGTCTATAGGTTTTAGCTCAATTTTCTATGCAGTCTGAGTAATCAGTGTCTCAAACTGTAATCAGTCCCTTAACTCCTCCAGATATTTAGAACCAGACGTGACCACTTTCAGCCAAATTTGAGAGCAAGCTAGGCATCTCAAAGACTTTGTCCCAGTAGATTTCACAGAGTTGGGTGGAAGTCTGAGATGCTGTATCTTGGCTGGGTCAAAGGCTGAAGCTTTCAAGCTTACATTTGTAACAACAGAGAATCTACCCCGAAATAGATAGAACTACTTGTTTCTTAACTAGATTCACTTAGGATTTACAGCTGTTCTGTGATGTGCATGAACTCACTTTGGCACTCTCGGATAGGTTTCCAGGGGAAAGGTGCCTGTTGCAACATGAATTGAAATTTACACCACTGATCTATGCTACCTCTTTTATGCTAAGTTCCTGTATTACAGTGTCATAGATGTAGGTATGTGATATCCAAATGACTCAACAAACATCTGTCAGGTGGTGTTTGTTCTCTTTCTCTCCCAAGTGGATGGAACAAGTGTCCTGTTTTATTTTTATTGTTGCTTTGTATTTATACCAGAAGAGACAAAACCAAAAGAATGTGCTTTGCAGTGGGAGTAGAAGATAGTGAAGGCTTGTGATGATCTGTGGTTCCTGGAGGAATTCACTCCAGAATCTCATGTTAACCTCTGAGAAAGTTTGGTCTCTTCTGTCCGGATGAAATGTCCTGTTATTGCAGAAAGCTTCATTGCATTAATGATGGTTTCCTCCCCAGAAACATAGGTAAACTTTTAAATGTTCTGCATCCAAGCCACAAAGTTCTTTGAAAACAAAGACAAAAGCCATGATTCTACATGGAACTTGAATAGAGACCATTACAAAGGTCTGTACATGTTCACACCAGCACATGGTGTTGATGGGATGCACTGCATATTTCTGGTGTACTTGGAATTGAATAAGTGCTAAAGGCTTTGTGCCCAAAATGTATCACATTTCCCAGCCCAGCGAGGAGGTAAGGAAGACATGAGTAACTGAGGCCTGGTCATTGTCTGCCAGGGTGGGATAGAATTGCCTTGTCAAATGGAGATGATAAAAAATGTTACTAGCAGATGTTTTTATGTGAGAGCTCAGAATAAGCAAGGAATAAAAAAATATTCCTTAGCTGTGGAATATAAATTGTGTGTGTACCTTCACCACAAAAGCATGGCTGCAGATTTCAGGAGCAGCAGTCCTGCCTTACTAAAGCAGAACATGGGTCAGCCATTCCTCATCCATGTGTTGTCAGAGCTACAGAGGTTGGGTGCAGGAAAACAAAGGATATACACTGTGTACAAACTACTGGCACTTGTCTCTCATTGAACATAGCAATTCAGGCTCGATACTGAAAAAAGCTGATGGAATCCTTGGTCCCTGTGGGACTCCAGAAGTTGAGTATCTCATGCCTGACTAAGCAAACATGTAAATCAGTGAATAAATTGGAAACTAAATCATCTAGTTTGTTTGTCTTTATTTCCAATCAGCCATCCTCCTACAGAAAAAATTAAACCTACAGGTTAGGAGGAGCTTCCAGCTCCAGTAGTACTAGAGAACTACCTCTTCCAGTGTCATTCCTGACAGCACCAAGGCATGTGTGAAGAGAAAGGGTTCACATATTAAAATGAATAGTAGAATTTACATTCCTTGTGATGGAACTCAAATTGACATTAATGTCCAGAAGATGATGTTAAGGTCTGCATCACTTCTACCAGAATCACTTCTCCTAAACTAGTTGAGTAAAGTGCCCTTAGATGTTTGTTCAGATTATGCCCTTCACTTTAATTATAATGCAACTGTCCCAAGCTTGACAGCTGCTTCTCTGCATATCTAGCTGGCAGCACGTTGGGTAAGTGGAGCCTCATTCATTCATGCAAGTGCCTTCCAGGCTAATCTGGATGTCTGAGGAGACTTAGGGTTGCCAAGTAAACTCTGCCCATTACAATTATTCTTTGCTGCTCCAAAACACAACTTCGCTAGTGGGTCCAAATAATTTTGAAGAAAATTCTCTGAAATGGGGTGAGAGCTGAGGAAAAGGGCTTTCTATTTTTGTAGACATAGACCAGAATTGTCTCTTAGTAGCATTCAAGTCCACAAAACAAAACAAGCAAGCAAATAACAACAAAACCCAACAAAAACCATCTTGCTTCTCATGATCATGAAGATACCATGAGTTTATGTCCTGGAACTTAAGTCACAGTTACAACAACTGATAATGTTTTTCAATAGGGGAATAGAGACGAGTCCTGTGGTTCTGGTCTGTCCTGTCCTATCTTTTTCACAGACCTGTGAAAAAGAAACTGTCATCCCAGCCAAAATCTGGAAGAGGATTAAAGATAACACAGATCAATTCTGTGTGGAAACAGAATTTTGTCAGGCAAAGCCAGCCCTTGTTCCCTTAGCTTCCAGGTTTGTGCACATCACAGTGATGATGATGTCCAGGTAAGACAAAAGGTAATGATGTCCTCTACTGCTACCAGTTTTCATGGACAAAAATGTTGGAAATCAGTTCTTGAAGGTTGACATTTTTATTTTTTATTTTTTTTGTTACAGGAGAACATATTCTCCATGTGTGTTGGATACCTCACACCAGCTACCAAGACTTAATAAACCTATGTTCCTCTGTTACTTCACATCCCCAAGGTATCCTTAGAGTGTCCAGGGTAGCATAGTGAAAAAAACCTCTCAAGGAAACTATTTCAGGTGAAAATTGGGAAATGGTCATCGTCACATGTGTTCCAACATGCATCTTTCTGTGTTCCTGGACTGTGATCTGGCCTAAGTCAGGAATCAGGTACCCACTGTCCCTTGGACTCCTTTGCTAGATGCTGTAACCTGTGTGGGTGTGTGCGGTATTACTAAACAGCACATGCCCATCTCAAGTGCAACAGATAGGTTGAGAAAGCAGTGCAAGGTCGTTGGGCAGCAGAGGTAGGCATGTCTCTGACACCTCCCAAAGATATGATTTACTATGACAGATGATGTAGGAGAACAACTCAAACTGATTATGCCTCTTATGTTAAGGATGTCAAAAGCCACCTGTATCAGAAGTAGGCGCAATGGTGTGGCCTAGTTAAAATACCCTTTGGTGTAGCCATGAGTCTCACAATGGAGTGAAGAGCCAAGAATGGAAAAAGATTTTTTCTATGGTGAATACAAAGACAGGTCTCTCAGTGAATCCACTGTCTTTAAATGTGGCACCTACACAGCCCTTGAACTGCCTGAGAAGTATGAGAAACAGCCAGAGAAGACATGGTAAGGTTTCTTCCTGAAAAATCTGATGTTTCTTCAGCTGTAACCTGAACCAAAGTCAGCCTCAGAACAGACTCCAGCAGTGTGACTGTGGGTAGCATCAATATATGACAATTAAGGGGTGGTTACTACTGCAAATGTTTGCATTCAGACCAGGCACCAGAAACTTGACGAAACATTGATGGGTTTCCTCTTGTGTTCCTTACACATTTCCCCAAATGTTCTAAGGTCTTGACTCAAGAGAGACATGCTTATTATCAGCCAAGCTTGTTTCTGGTCTCCCCCATAGACGGTTGTCTCCTGGGATTCTACTCACCTGCATGCTGGTACCTAGTCCTGATCCTGAACTTCTCCTAAGTCCTCTTCTATCCTCATTGTTCCTGTCTTATTCCTAAATCTGCACTGAACCCTGTTACTGCTGTTTGTTTTTTGGGGGATGGGTTTGTTGTTTGGTTGGATTTTCTTTGTCAAACACCTTTTTTAACTTACGTTGCTGTTGGTAAAAATTCAGTTTAATTGTCTCTGTACATTTCTATTAGCATCTCTCTCAGGGCTAGGGAGAAAGAGGTTTTGATGATGAACCCTCAGTGGCCACTCCTGACTCCCTGGATGGGTTCATGTTGCCTTGGGTGAGTTCATCAAGGTCTAGAATGAGTAAAAGCAAGATCTGGAGACATGACATGAAGTTGATGGCTGAAAACAGGATTTGGGTTAAGGATTCAAAATTAAATTTGCAGGTCTGAGAAGCTCAGGGGTCTTGGTGACAACAGGTGGAGAGGTCCATTTGGGGCATGAGCTACCAAACCAGCTATGTGAGGGACCCACATTATGTGCATATGTGTACCATCACCATGTGTCAAGCTGGGCAACAGGATAAACCAGCATCTGAGAACAAGCAGCAGCAGAGCTGGTGCCAATGTCTCTGGGTATAGATATTGGACAGATTGAGGATCCATGCTAATATTTAAGAGACCAGTGAATGTGAGTGTGCTTGGGAGGTAAGTGGGCGTACATGTATGTTCTGCAGGCAGCCTCACTTCTTCCATGCTGGGATGGATCAGACCTTGGTCCCAAAGACCACTAAATTTGGTTACTTCAAATAGGCTGCCTCTAAGCTAAGGTTGGTCCTAGAACCTGTGTTCAGCAGGTCTGACTGTCACTTCACTAGTATGCTGTTCTGATTTCCTCTGGGTAGAGTTCATTTTCTTCTTTTAGATTCTAGAGTAGCTGTCAGAGCAGATACCACCATAACAACCTCGTAACACTCCCCAACCCTATTATTTTCGCTTGCAACATGCAGGTACCAAGACATGCTTGGCCATGTACTAACATCTCTGCTACTCTCAAGCACATGATCCAACTTGATCGAGAGCCTCAGAACATGCTGAAATATCTAAGAAAGAAAACTGGTCTGGAAGGCAGCATGGGGGTAGGCCTCAGCATATCATTCTGACGTACTCTCGCATTCTACTTCTATCCTAAACTTTCCCAGAGCATTCCATTGGCACAAAGGCCATCTGGCATGGAAAAGTCCATGCACATGCTAATTCTTGAGAACACAATGGCTGCTTCCAAACTGCCTAGCAGGAGCTCATGAGTTGTGGGAGAGCCCTGATTAGCCCACAGCCTTGGGCCAAAATTCTGACCCAGGCTGCTGTTGCAGTATAGCAGCAGAGATGTTGCATTTCTGTGCTAGGAGCCTTCTTGGCTCCACCACATCTATGGCCACAGCCTCTGAGTCTCAGGCTGAAGACCCAAGGTAGACAGAATTGCTATTGCAGAAGCATTTAGTCTGCCATGAGACTCAAAGACTGATAATGAAATATTGTAAGTGCCCTCCGGGGCTATGGTTGGCCTGGAATGCTGGAATTAAAAGGCATAATGATGATATGTGATACATTAGCAAATGAAACCAAGAAGAAAGAACAGGTGTGAATCCAGGAGATGTTGCTGAAGGATGAACACAATTAATGTAGAGCAGACCTGGTAGTTGTTAAAGATGACCAGGCCTTAGTAGTCAACATCACAGTTAGTTATGACAGTTATGACAGTAAATCAATACATTTGGCAAATGCAGTGGCAAAAAAAA
>NDXB01020241.1:18055-37871 GCA_002631895.1 Agapornis roseicollis | reverse complement strand
AATAAAAGAAAAAAAAAAAAAAAAAAAAAAAAAAAAGTAAATAAATATCAACTCTTAAAAGGTTGTTGGGAATTGACAAGCTACACTGCTATTAAATTTATGGGATTTCCTACAGGAGCATACTGAAATGGCATCAAGGCAATTATGATTTGTTAATTGACTCAGACTCTTCAGTTCCTGAAAGGAAAAGGTCACTCACAGTTTATCAAATAGTGTGATTTTCTGGGGCCCCAACATAAGAAGGACGAGGACGTGTTCAAGTGAGTCCAGAGGAGGCCACAGAGATGCTCTGTGGGCTGAAGTACCTCTCCTATGGAGACAGGCTGAGAGAGCTGGGCTTGCTCAGCCTGGGGAAGAGAAGGCTCCAGGGAAACCTTATTGCAGCTCCCAGTACCTAATGGGAAAAAAATCTGGAGAGGGAAGTTCTAAAAGGTGTATAGGGATAGGACAAGGGGAAATAGCTTTAAACTGAAGGCAGGTAGATTTAGATTAGATATTAGAAAGAAGATTTTCACTGTGAGGGTGGTAAGGCACTGGCACAGGTTGCCCAGAGAAGCTGTGGCTGCCCATCCCTGGCAGTGTTCAAGGCCAGATTGGATGGGGCTTTGAGCAACCTGGTCTAGTGGAAGGTGTCCCTGCTCATGGCAGGAGGGTTGAAAGTAGACAAGTTTTAAGGTCCCTTCCAACCCAAACCATTCTATGATTCTGCTATTACGTGATGGTGTTACATATATTTGTCAATCAAGCACAGTCGATTTTAACAGCTTAATTTGTACTGTGAATTGTATGAATGGATGAATTGTAAATTACCTGATTCTTAACTGTGGAGAGCCCCCTCCAGCCCCTCTCATGGCCATTTGTCATGGTTGGCAAAGCCAGTATGTAGGGACAACAACAGCCTCGGAATCACAACATGTTACCTATTCTGCCAAAACCACAGTGACATTAGGTTGGTTAGGTGTGTGGGCGTCCTCCCGGAAAAGGAGCACGTATAATTTGATATACATTCGGTAAATAGAACGAGTTCACCCAGCCCTTCGCCTCGCGGCGGAGAACTACAACCCCCACAATGCGCAGCGGCACCTTGGCCAATGCGAAGGCGCCCCCAGCGGGCCCGGAGCGGGCTCTTCGGGCAGAGCGTCGCTCGGCCTGGCGGTATGGCTGTGGCGGCGCTGGGGCTGACGGTGGGTGGGGGAATCTTGGTGGCCGCTTGGCGTTGGCTGCGCGGCGGGGCTCGGGCCGCCGTTGTGTGTGGAGCCTCCATGCGGGGCAAGACGGTCATCATCACGGGGGCCAACAGCGGTCTGGGCCGGGCGGCGGCGGCCGAGCTGCTGCGGATGCGGGCCCGCGTCATCATGGGCTGCCGCGACAGGGCGCGGGCCGAGCGGGCAGCCCGGGAGATACGGGCCGAGGTGGGCGAGCGGACTGAGGATGAGGGCGGCGGCGGCGAGCTGGTGGTGCGCGAGCTGGACCTGGCCTCGCTCCGCTCTGTCCGCGCCTTCTGCCACCGCATCCTCCAGGTACGGCCGGGCGGCGGCGGGGCGCGGGCCCGGCCCGCGGGGGGAGCAGGCACGCAGGGGTGCGGTGGAGCCATTCGCCTGCCGAGGAGGCCCCGGGATGCTTGAGCTGGATGCTGACAGCGCGGCAGCGTCCTCCGAGCTCTTTGCTCATCAGGCAGTCCGGGTCGGGGTATGGGGTGGTTCACCGCAGCGTTTGAAAGGAGGGTATAAGTAAATTGGCCGTGGATTAGTACCTGGAAGCATAAAGTGCATACTATTTTGGTCTGTTATGGTCCAAGCTATTCTAGCTCTTTCCTGTTCTGAAAAGGAAGCAGTTGCTGCTGCATGCAATAAATGATTTGTCTTCTCTCTTAATTCATAGAATCATAGAATGATTTGGTTTGAAAGATCCAAAGATCACCCAGTTCCAACCCTCCTGCCATGAGCAGAGACACCTTCCACTAGACAAGGTTGCTCAAAGCCCTGTCTAGCCTGACCTTGAACGCTGCCAGGGATGGGGCAGCCACAGCTTCTCCAGGCAACCTGTGCCAGGGCTTCAGCATCCTCACAGGAAAGAATTTCTTCCTAATATCTCATCTAAATCTAACCTTTTTCAGTTTAAAGCCATGCCCCTTTGTCCTGTCCTTACATGTCCTTTTTAAGAAGTCCCTCTCCAGCTTTCTTGTATGCTCAGTCTAGGTACTGGAAAGCTGCTCTAAGGTCTCCTCCGGAGCCTTCTCTTGTCCAGGCAGAACAAGCCCAACTCTCTCAACCTGTCTTCACAGGAGAGGTGCATCAGCCCTAGGATCTTCAGTTACTCTAACCTGCCTTTATTGCTTCAGGTTGGTATTATAGGTCAGCTTTGTCTCCGGAGAAATAAAAGTTCATGAATGCGCTTTTCACAGCTCCAACCTTCCTTCTGCCACCTCCTCAGACTCTTGTCCGTCCATGCACATTTTCTAATCTCTTCACCAGTGCTAGCAGGGTTTAGCAGATACACATTTTTTTAATATATAACGTTTTTGCAGAGTTCCCAAAAACCTGAGTTTAAGGAGAACAGGTACATCCAGTTTATTCACCTGACAGAAATGCCACTAGGTGAGTTCAGCAGTGTTATTAGGCACTGGTAAGCAGATGGAGGCACTGTTGGAGGCAGTATTCCTCCAATTCCATTGAAGTATTTCAGTTCCATGAAAAGTGTTGTTTGGGACTCTCATCTCACCACATTTAGCTACTTAAGCCATGAGACAGAAAGTCATGGGAAGCCAGGCTTCCTATTTCTGCTGCTGCTCAGAGCAGTGCTTAAGAACTTGTCAGCATCCACTCAGGCATCCTGGGGTATTAATTTTCAAATAGCTTTTCTAAAATTTAGATATCTGTGAAAAGTCAAAGTTTTAACTTCATTAGTGGTACACTTTGAGGTCATATTCATTCAAATCCAGCAATAAAGTCT
Organism: Agapornis roseicollis; assembly: GCA_002631895.1. Classification (NCBI taxonomy): domain Eukaryota; kingdom Metazoa; phylum Chordata; class Aves; order Psittaciformes; family Psittacidae; genus Agapornis; species Agapornis roseicollis. The sequence continues at coordinate 34,919 of NDXB01020241.1, read as the reverse complement.
AGCCTTCCTTCAGTGTTCTGGGAAAATATGCATACACAAAAGGATATAACCCACCCATCATAAATGCAAAAAAAAAACCAAACAAACAAACCTGTCTGACTTCTAAGAATTGCCTTTTTTTTTTTAGTACAAAATATCCAGACATGAATTTGTTAGCATCTCCTTGTTGGTGAAGCCAGTACAATTGACTTTAAGCAAGAAGTGCATGAAGGAAAAGAGAGTGCATGTACCTGCAGAGTGCTGCTGACACTTGCATTTTAACTTGAATTTTTTCAGAATAATCCCAGAAGCATCTGAATTGCAAGGGGTGTGAGTTCAAGAAATAATTTCAAGAACTGTGCCACCCAAGTTCGTGGTTTTTATCTTTAACCTTTTTGCAGGTTGTGTTTGGAGCAGGTTATTTGTTAGGTTGGTTTCTTTGTGGGTTTTTATGCGTTTTTGTGTTGAGATGAAGAATACTTAAATATAGTCAGGATAGGGAAACAGTGCACTCCCACCACCTCACTTAATTTGTGGGATCTTTCCTCTGCACAGCTGCAGTTGATCACATCTTGCACTCCTCGATCTCACTGCAAAAAAATAAAAGACTTTGAGACTTTGGATGGTTTTATGGAAAAATGGAGAAAATGGAAGTGAGCTCAGGAGCTACAAGGGATAGCATTGGCTATCAGAACTGTGTTTTGTGCACTCTGCACTTGGACATAGTCACTACTTGCTTCACATTGATCATACTACTCTAGATTATTTATAAGCCTTTTTATAACAGCAAGTAGTGATAGGACAAGAGGTAGTCGCTTTAAACTGACAAACGGGAGATTTGGGTTAGATACTAGAAAGAAATTTTTCACTCCAAGGGTGGTAAGGCCCTGCCACAAGTTGCACACACAAGTTGTAAATGCCCCATCCCTGGCAGTGTTCAAGGCCAGGCTGGAAAAGGCCCTGAGCAATCTGATCTAGTGGATCATATCCCTGACAGTGGCAGGGGGTTGGAACAGGATGATCTGAAAGGCCCCTTCAAACCCAAACCATTCTGTGATTATAAAATATAGGAGTCTCAGCTTATAGCGCATGTGGGACTCTTGTTTCTTGAAGTGTTAAAAGTCTTAAAAAATAAATCCTTCAGTCAGATGCTGCAGGAAATTTCTAAAGCAATGTTTTTCTCTAAAGAAGAAAGAATTGTCACTTCAGTGAGCAGATCTACAGTCAGTACTTTTTCAGTCCAGCCCTGATTTAGTGACGGTAACCATTATGTCCCTTTGGGTAGAGAGAAGTGAGTGATGGTTTTTGGATCATGCCTCAGGGACCCAATTATATGAAACACTAAGCAACCTCAGGTCCCACAGAAGTCAGTCTTGAGGTTGAAGTACTTGATGTTTTGTGTGATCAGATGCCAGCATTGTTAACTGAACGCTAAGTTTTTGATCTTGCACTCTATGTAGTATTGTTGCTAATGGCAGTCAAATAAAAGGCAAATGGTACAAAATTCATTTTGAGGTTCTCTATTTTTATCATCAGATAAAATGCTTTCCAGTGCCTGCATTGGGTTTTAAAGAATGAACAGTAAAGAAAATTCATTCTGCCTTTCCTATAAAGAGAATACAAATTCACTTATGATTTGTGCATGCATAAATTTCCTATGATACTTTCACAGTCTTTTGTCAGAGGTGGGTGAAAGTGTTGAATTTGGAGCTCCTTTAGCCATCTTACTTTAACCTAGGTTATTTGTTGCTTGTTTGGTTGGGGTTTATTTAGAAGAAGTTACTGGGTTGGGTAAATTGGAGAACTCCTAATTTTTGAGTGGATGCTGGAGCATGAAGTGCATGTTGTATTTAGATAATCTGTACTACCCTCTCTGTTGGTTACATTTCCTGATTCTGTAGAGTGTAACATACGTCCTTGAGTCTGTTTTCTATCAACCTGAACCAGAATACTGATCCATCAAATAGCATGTGCTGAGCATCTCATAAGTATTTCAAGCCTCGATCTCTTAGTTATTGAGTAGACCTGTTAAGTCTCAGGTTTTATGAACATGAATATTACTTTCATATGATGAGTTCTGCTCCATAGTTCTCACCAAGCAGTACAATGATGTGATTTTAAAATAAGACAGTGTTTAAAATCATGAAAATGCTGTTTTGCAAAGTTCTTCATGAAGTGCTCCCAGTAAGATGATGGGTCTGCAATGTAATAGTTTCTCTTCAATCCTGAGGTTAGGTTTTTGGGCTACTGCTTTCTGTCCCACATCTGTGTCTTTTGAATGTTAGACCCCTTGCTTATGGCCAAGGTTTGCCATAAATTAATGTGTGTGCTTTTGCAGTGCAATAAACACATACTTTTTAGAGGAAAACAAAACCCATCACAAAGATAAGTTGTCACTGAATTGCTATAGAAAAAGCTGCTCCTAGAGATTCAGATGATTATTTTCTTTGCCTGCACTGAAAGTAGATACAGACCTAGTCTCATGTACCTGTATGCTGGTTGGGTCAAGTGCTGTCTTTAATGCTAGGAGTTTGTGGTTTCTTCAGAAGTGCTCTAAGAGACTATCAGGAAGTTACAATTCAGAAAACTATGAATGAAATCATTCCTAACAATGGCCAATGATAAATATTAAGCATAGTGATATGTTTTGTATGACAATTCTAAAACTGAGTAATTTTTTTCTTTCCTGTCTAAAGGAAGAGCCAAGGCTGGATGTTCTGATAAATAATGCAGGAATATTCCAGTGTCCATACATGAAGACAGAGGATGGTTTTGAGATGCAATTTGGTGTAAACCACTTGGGTCACTTCTTGCTCACCAACCTTCTTCTGGGCCTCCTCAAAAATTCTGCTCCAAGCAGGGTTGTTGTAGTATCCTCAAAGCTTTACAAATACGGAGAGATCAACTTTGAAGACTTGAACAGTGAAATAAGTTACAATAAAAGCTTTTGTTACAGTCGGAGTAAACTGGCTAACATATTATTTGCAAGGGAGCTAGCCCGTCGGTTAGAAGGGACAGGAGTCACTGTCAATTCACTTCATCCTGGAATTGTCAGAACAAATCTAGGCAGATACGTGAATATTCCTTTGCTGGCTAAACCCCTATTCAACTTGGTGTCATGGGCTTTCTTCAAAACACCTCTGGAAGGAGCCCAGACTACTATTTATTTAGCCTCTTCTCCTGATGTTGAAGGTGTGTCAGGAAAATACTTCGGGGACTGCAAAGAGGAAGAACTCCTGCCCAAAGCCATGGATGACTTGATTGCGAGAAAGTTGTGGGATATCAGTGAAGTGATGGTTGGCTTATTGAAATAAGTGCCAGGGGAATCTGCAAAAAAGAATGCAGATAACTATGCAATACATACTTGCAACAGTCTAATTCTCAGTTTAAATGCTGTGGGAATGCAGATTACTTTGCTCAGTAAGTATTAAAAAAGAGAGTGATTTATGCTGGAACTCTGTTTTGAAATAAAGGACAATCTTTATTTAATAGACAAGGCATTCGAAAAATGTCTGAAATAAATAGAGTTTTGGGTTGTGAATTTCTGATTAATCTGCTTGGAAACTCATGTTTTACAAATAAAAATTAAGCAAAACTGTTTTGCAATGCAGATGTATATTTGTCATGTTGCACTACTTGCAGTTGGGCTGGACAATGCAGGGTACTGATGGTGAAACACTTCTATAAAAAGGTTTTGAAAATAGGTTCTAATAATAATACTTTGTTGTCTTTTTTTTTCTTTTTTTGAGCCATTACCATGAAGGATGGAGTAAAGAGTTCTACTGTTACCTTACACTGGAATTGTTTAGGCCTCAGTGCTGTTGNTTTGTAAATTTGTTTTTATAATTTTTCTTTGTTGGTTTTTTTTTTTTTTTTTGAGCCATTACCATGAAGGATGGAGTAAAGAGTTCTACTGTTACCTTACACTGGAATTGTTTAGGCCTCAGTGCTGTTGGCAGCCTGATGGTGCCGTGAACAAAACTGTTGAGCCGCATACAGTTTAGCTGTGAAGCACAATGGCTTTTTTTAGTGATGTCACACTTACTCAGTGATTATATACTCTTGATTGTGTAAACTGTTTTTATTTTCATGTGTGATGAACTTGATATTTCTTGATTTGCAGACCTGCTGGGTTTCATTAAAAATATACTTGAGAGTCTCATTATGGTCTTTATGAAGCTTTGCATGTAATGAACTCTCTGCATTCAAAGTTTGTAAGACTTCACCCAGACTGAAGAGAATACACTTTCCAGTGTGTGTTTGGCTTAGCTGATTGCACTTTTAACTCAGTAATGAGATTATATGTCTGTATGGTGCAGCTTACTGAATATTACTGAATATTCTTTTAAATAAAAAATCTTTTTAAAAAAGATTTAGCATTCATTCTTTCACTGTGAAAGATAGATCAGTGACCAACAGTCATGACATGGTAGCTTTGTTATAAAGCAGAAGATTCACCTGTACTAGTACACCTGTTGTGAAGGGTTGGGAGAAATAAAATGGACTCCAAATAAATACGTGGGCATTATATAAAGCTATGGTGACTTAATCTTTTTTAATTCATACAGCTTCTGGATTCATATTGATACTGACTTCTTATTTTGCTCTACATTTATAATATTTTCTAGCACTTAAGACCATAGAATCATAGAATGTTGTGGGTTGGAAAGGACCTTAAAGATCGTCTGGTTCTAGCCCCTCTGCCATGGCAATGACACATTCCTCTAGGCCAGATTGCTCAAAGTGCTGTCTAACCTGGCCTTGAACACTGCCAGGTATGCGGCATCTACAACTTCTCTGGACAACCTGTGCCAGTGCCTCACCACCCTCAAAGTAAACAGTTTCTTCCTATCTACCCTCTGTCAGCTTGAGGCTGACAGTGAAGGAATCTTCTCAGTGTACAAGAGCAACATGCTTCTCTTTCAGCTTAAAGCCATTCCTCCTTTACCGGTCCCTACCTGTCCTTGTAAAAAGCCCCTCCATACTTCTTGTAGGCCCCTTTAGGTATTGGAAGGCTGCTTTAAGGTATATAGAATAAGTATGGAAGAACAGCTACAGGTTGGGCAGAGAAGAGATTCAGAGCAGCCCTGCAGAGAAGGACTTGGGGGTGTTGGTCGATGAGAACATGAACATGATCAGACAGTGTGCTTGCAGGTTAGAAAGCCAATTGTGTGCTGGGCTGCATCAAAAGAGCGTGACCAAAACGTCGAAGGAGGTGATCCTGCTCCTCTACTCTGTTCTTGTGAGACCTCACTTGGAGTATTGTGTGCAGTTCTGGTGTCCTCAACATAAAAAGGACATGGATCTGTTGGAACAAGTCCAGAGGAGTGCCACAAGGATGATCAGGGGACTGGAGCACCTCCCGTATGAAGATAGGCTGAGAAAGTTGGGGCTGTTTAGCCTGGAGAAGAGAAGGCTGCATGGAGACCTCATAGCAGCCTTCCAGTATCTGAAGGGGGCTTATAAGGGTGCTGGAGAATGACTCTTCATTATAGACTGTAGTGACAGGACAAGGGGTAACAGGTTAAAACTTAAACAGGGGAAGTATAGATTGGATATAAGGAAGAAAATCTTTCCTGTTAGGGTGGTGAGGCACTGGAATGGGTTGCCCAAGGAAGTTGTGAATGCTCCATCTCTACCAGTGTTCAGGGCCAGGTTGGACAGAGCCTTATGTGACTTGGTTTAGTGTGAGGTGTCGCTGCTTATGGCAGGGGGGTTGGAACTAGATGATCTCAAGGTCCTTTCCAACCCTAACTATTCTATGAGTCTATGATTCTGTGATTTAGAATGATTGTTTACTTGGACTCTCAGACTAACTTTTGCATAGTGGACTGGATCTCATGTACCGTTATGCTTCACAGCAAGACTGCTCTGCATGAGTGACTTGGGTGCGAATGGAAGGCAAGCTGTGAAGTGGAGCAGGTTTTTAAGATCTCATAAAGTGGAGCTTTACACTGCTTACTGTAAGGCACAGTGTAGAGATGGGTGTCCTGTCAAAACATACTCTTGCGTGTTGAGGAAAATCCTCTGAGTAATGACAGAAGGAGGTGTGTAACATGCTTAGAGAAGTTCTGCTTTGATCTTCAGTGTATCATTTCACATTTTCATTCTGAATTCTTGTAAATAGCTGCATGGAGCACCTTTAAACAGCTAGCTGAAGAATTAAAAGTTCATTAAATTCTCTATAATAATACAGAGAAGTTAAGCTAAGTTTGTGTGTTCAATACTACCATGGTAAATCTAAAGGAATGCTATTATTTCTCTGCTGAAACATGTTGCACCTCTTGCAAGGAAAGCCTTGGATGCAAAAGCGGAAGATGGAGAAGATAGCTAGTCCAAAAATACTGTAATAAAGAATTGCACCAAAACTGTCTGAATAGCAGAGAAATGCATAGTTTTTCAGACTGAATGACCAACATAAGAAGTGCACTTGCCTTCAAAACACCAAAAATGGGTTTGTACTGAAATAAGAGGAGTGTAATAAGAAGTCCCCAGTCATGTTGCAGCCTTGCATAACATGTAATACTTCATACATCTGCTATGTTCTTGTTTTAATTTTCTTCTGAGATTACATTCCTGCAATCATAACTAAATTAAAGCCTTCCTTCCAGAGTAGAAGAATGATCGCGTGATACCTGTAATGGAATATTAGTGAATTAATAGTGCCTGAAAACAATTAGAAGGGTGGATTATTAGGAGCTTACAAAAAGGTAAGCTTTTTTCGACATTTGAAATCAGTAAATTTTGTCACTGCCAAGGCTGAATGTAATTTAGCCTCTACAGACAAGAAGACTTTGATTAATCTCTTGAGACTGCTGCTAATGTTTGTTCACGTGGTGCCTTTGTTATTATAGAAGCATCTGGGAACTGGAGACTTGTAGGTCAACAGATCTTGCAAAATGTAAGAGCAAAACCAAAGAAGAGCCTTTATTTCAACAACCAGTAATGCTGACTCCCTCTAGGATAGAACCAAACATTTTGGCAAAAGAAGTACCTTTGCTCTGCTCTGCTCTACAGGATCTTAATAAACTCAGACATGCTTATGGTTGAGGACTATGTTGAATATCCCCTCTTGGAGCTGGTAGAGGATGCTGTAAGAGGAGATCAGCACCTTCATACTTCACCCTAGTATAGCAGTGCCTCCAGAAAGCTCTATATATGACTATTATATAAACAATTTGTATTAAGAGCATGCAGTCAAAACTAGGATGCCTTCCAGATAACTCTTTCTGCCATCATCACCATAAGAAGACCATCATATGAACACCACTGCCCTCAAACTTATTTCCCATGAAAAATTAAATTACTAAACTAGGGTAAGAGGCACTTCCCATGAAGAATTAAACTTTAGAGCAAAAGGCAGACAGTGACCGGGGATAGCATGCGAAGCCTATTGAAATGCAGCTTTCATCGACAGGTACACAAACTGATCACATTGCTGGCAAGTACATTACAGATATGCAAGGACATAGATCTTGTTGGGGTCTATGATGAACATAAATGTTAAAGTGAACTCCTTCCAAAGCCAAAATGTACCTTCAGCTGTCTTACATATATTGGTAGAATTTGAGCATTTGATTTTGGGTCCACCAGCAGTGTTGGGCCAGCTCTCCGTACCTGTGGCTTGGGGATTTAAAAACTGGGACGTGTACAGGGCACAGTGACTCCTGAGAATGTAGCCCTTGACCTTTTGGTTTTCGCAGGGAAAATGCCTCTGCTCTGCCATAGCTGAGGTGGAGGGCCACAGCAGTGATTAACTTTGACTGCAGATTTTCCCCACTGGAGTCTTCAGCCAGTCTCAGCAGCAAATGGAAATGCTTACAAGTGGTCCCATTTTGTATGGCAACAACATTCCAGACTAACTGTACTCTAAAAAGTTTATTTTTAAATCAGTGTGTGAGAGTGTGTGTGTGCTGACATGTTAAGGTGCAATTTAATTCTTCATTTTATAAGACAGACAGTAGACCTGTCGGTGATTCACTGAGGAGCTGAGGCAGGGAGGAGGGTGGATAGTTAGCATGGAGTGTTGCCTGCCGCCTGCACTGCTTTGATACGTGAAAGATGAGACATGAGGCTTGGGGCACATCTGTTGGGCTTGAACTCGGTGTTGGGGTCAGTTGCTTAAAGTTGCATCCAGGCAGACGTACCCATTTGTCTGCTTCTGCAGCCAGAAAGCACACAGGCACAGCCCAGCGGAGGAAACATCTCCATGTAAAGATCGAAATGGACCTCAAGTGCTGCAGTATGATTTATTCATCTCTGGCTGTGATGCTTTTGAAAGTGCCCCTGTAATGAACTTCCTTCATGGACAGACCAAGAGTTTAAGAAAGAAATAATTTCCTTTTTTTTAAATTTCTTTCTTTCTTTTGATTCTCAGTCCCAGGCGCTATAGCTATAAGCCAGGCCTCCCTGCACACATGTAGCTATTATAGCTGAGATTTCTGTGAGTGAAATAAATTGCAGTTGCATGTATTTATTTTATGTGCCCCATCTGTTTAAGTCGGGGAGACTTCACATTTGGAAAAAACCCAAACAACTCGAATCTATCACCAATTTACCTTCCTTATCTTGCCACAAAGGCCAACATCTATCTCCAGGCAAAGGGACAGCACTGCTCTTTCAGTTACTAGTCAGCAACAGCAGGCAAGCTTATAAACCCAGCAGGGGTTCTCCAGTAAAAATTCTCCATCATAATGAGATAAATGATCATTTTTTCCATGATGCAATAAAACCAGAAGTATTTAAACTCTTTCTTCAGCAGCTGCTTGGTTTGCCTAAGCTTCCTACTAAGTGAATGCTTCACAGGCTTCAAAGCCTCAGCCCTGTGAATGTGCGGTATGATTATGCTTTTGCTGAAAACTGGATAATTCCCACTTCAAGCACACTTAATTTCTTTCCACCTAAGGCTATAAAGAAAATAAACAACTTGCAAGAGTCATACGAATAATTTTAGAATGGGAGGCCTGTTCCCTTTTTCACATAACTTTTTCCAAACTAATCACTTAGAGAGTAATTGATTGCAAAACGATCCAGGAGGCTTCCACAGCTGAATTATTATTTTTGATCTCTCCCAGAATGGTACTGCTATTTTTCATAACAGAAAATGGTGACCTCCCTCTAGACATTTTACTTACCGCTTTAGCTATCACTAGCAGCCTCACACCTGTCATAACTGGATTCAGATCAGAGAAATTAATTTGAATATTTAATTAATTTTGAATGTTCTATGTAACACTGAGAAAGGATTGCTTTCCTAATTGCCTTTTTTTTTTTGGGGGGAGGTGGGGGGTGGGTAGCAGGGAGGCTGGCACAATGATCACCTAACAAGGTTGATAGTCCTTCTGTATTTAAGAATGATCACTTCTTTTCAGGTAATGTGAGAGAAACTGAACTTACATAGGGAAGTAATCAATAAATTACTTCCCATGAAAGATTCAGGAGGGTGTCACATGCTTGAAATCTATAATAATCACTTTAGCAAGGTACTGAGTGTCTCTCTCCATCTGCTTCATGGCCAAAGCAGGCAGTCTGAAACTGTGGTCCCACTAAAATTGTTGGGAGTCAGACACAGAAATATTTTTGATGATCTTGGTCTCCTGGATTTAGGTTTGGCCAGTAGGACTCTTGCAGTCAGCTAGCTGATGATTCTTTCAAGCTTAAAGAATGAGGCTTTATGCACTTCTGTGTATGTGTGGCATTTTTTTAAAAAAGAAAAGTTTCGGAAATTATGGGGGTGAGGTGGTGGGATTGGTTTTATGCATCTATCAAATGTCCTGCAACATTCTCCAGAAATGCATGTGTTTTTTCCCCAGAGGAATGTCAACCCATCTCCACAGTTGTTGGAAGTTTGTCAGTTTGCCACCTGGACTGCAGTTTGGTGATAAGTGATGTTATTTCAATTTATCTAAGTCCTGTTGCAGCTTTTGCCGACAGTAGGTCAGTCTCATTGGTCCTCCTAAGTCACTGCATGACCATCTGCTCTCCAGATCCCATTTGCCCTTGAGATAAGCAATGTTAGGGGTCTTTCTAAATGCTTCAAGAAAGAGGTTGTGAACAGCATCTGCAGAAAGACAAGTGGCATGCCTAGAGGCCCAGAATCTACATGCAGTGCAACAGGTAATTTTGGTATCATTTTCTGTACTCATTCATAGGCAGGAACACCCTCTGCAGTGTATATGGATAGGTATTTCAGAGTCCAGCATGCCTCAAGGGCCTGTATTAAACATAGCAGATTGAAAGGTGGTTCAGTACCACACATTTGCTATTCTGAAGGACCAAGATCCTACAGGTTCAGTTGAAGTCACTTGTAGTTTTAGTTGTTTTGAAAATGCTTGGGAGGAGGAAAAGACCAGAGCATCCTTTTCCTTATATTCAGTCTGCCCTCCTGCAGATCTTCAAAGTTCTAAATTTGTCTCATTCACGAATGTTGGGGGGGTGGGGGAAGTAAACCTGCTTTGTGGAGGTATTTGTCCATAAAATTTTGCTGTAAGTGGAAAATTTAAAAGATCATAATTTTTCATTTCATAGCCAGATGATATTATGAACTGATTACATCAACACAACTAAGACTGGGGCCTGGGGTAGACAGAATAAGAGATAATGAGCTGTCATCTGCAGATGCAAGACAGGAAAACTGAAAAAAGCTTTGGTAAGAATTATTTTGTTTCTATTTCTGAGGTTTTTGTTGTTGTTGCTTAAGTCTACATACTTGGTATTTTTTTAAAAAGGGTTAAAACTGCAGAAGATGTGAAAACAGCCATGTTTCAACAAAACGGCACAGTTTCTCACTGTGGAAAACCCATAAAATGACAGGAAATGGCTTAATGTGGTAGGTGTTCATTTTTAAGGGTTCTGTTGACAGAAGTTGATGACTGAAAATATTGTATTTCATTTTTGCCTTTTGTTCAGTAAATAGCAGGGAATTTTCATGCTGCCTAGAGGGACAGCTTTGTACTGCGGTGGTCTAAACTGGGATTTTTCATTAATGTAACCAATCAGAGTAGGTAGGTTTTTCTTTCTGGTTTTGTGTTGGGTTTTTAAGAAAAATGTTGAAGTCAAAGAGAAGACCAAGAAAAAGCACCACAAAGTTTATCTTTTAGTCATCTGGAAGAGTTTATTTTAAACACGGAACATTGTTTGCTGCTGTGGAAATGAAAGTGAGAGAGTTGCAGCTTTCTTCCGATGCCATCTGGCAGATGATTTACTTGCATATGGTATTCACTAATCCAAATAACCCTGTGTGTGGTAGCATTGTCTCTTTACTGATCATGCAGCTGAGTTGGCTGAACCTTAGATGGCTCACACAAGGCTATCAGAACAGTACAATAGACTGTTTAAAATTAGAACAGGATTAAGGGAAGAGATATGCCAAATTCATCATGCCTGTATCTTTATTAAGCATTTTCCTTACCTGGACTGAACTTGATACTTTCTTTTTATTTGCTTCATGGGTTTATTCACTCTATTTCTACCCAGGCTTTAGCCCGTTGAAGTCAACATTTACATGTAGCCTCCAAGCTCAGATGGAACCAGAGCTCTGGGCATCCATCCCTAGACTGGGAGCCTTCCCTGATTATCACTGTTTGCTCCTGTAAGGTCCTGTCCTGACCTCATGAAACTTGTATTCCTGCCGGGAAGTAAGGCTGCTTCTGCAGGACAGTTGCATGCTATAACCAGTAGCTTTGTGATTAAGGATCTATCCTAGTGCCTAACCTGAGCCAAAATTTTCTCCAGATGAGGATATTCCCATTTATCAGGCAAAAGATCTAGCTACTTAGTTATTATATTGATGTTAGGTTGCCTCCTCTTGCTGTAATGAAAGAAAGCCTTATTTCAGGTTAGCAAAATGAAGGTTTATGTCTTGAGGAGAAGATCCCAGCTTATGGAGGCATTCACTTATAGCCTTGTATTTGAATTCTAGGGAGGAGTTGGTATTCTGATGCTCTTCTGTGTTCAAGACAAATGTGATTCCCTTCTCGATATATAGGGGTTGTGAGTGATTTTTCCACAGTGTCTAACTCTGTGTTCCTATAGGTCTTTCACTTTGACTTCAAATTCCACTCTGAAGTCTAAAATCTAAAATTTAAATATTGGCTTTGCCTAATATTTAGTTACTTTTGATTTTTAATTGAATCTGGTCACTTAAAAAAATCAATGCTACAGTTCAATATGCAATTGTGCTTTCTGGAAGCTGGCTTTTTTTCTTTTAAGGTCAGTTGAAGAGTTTCAAAAGTGCTGATTTTCTTCAGAGATAGATCACTATAATTTATACCTGAACTTAAAAAATTTACAGTGAATTTTGTAAATTGTAAATTCTGTAAATTCTGTATATGTATCTGTGTATGTAAAACATATACAGATAATTTTGTAGCAGAGAGAGGGGCAAAATGGAGAGCTCAGCTCTTTTCCTGCAGAGCAGCTGACACTTTGAACTCACTGGTTAAATCTTTATTACTAAACATTTAATGCCAGGATCTGTTTCCAGAACCACAGGCTGAATGGGATAAACAGGGTAAATGTTCATTTTACCATAGTCTACTCAGCCCCAGAAGAGGCATGGGTACATCCAAATTGCTTGCTAAGAACATCCTTGGCCCATGCTCACTCCTGGATGAGGCAAAAAATTGTTTCAAAAAGCATCAGTTGGCCAGAGCTGAAAATGTGCCAAGAACTGTCCTAGCTATTAAACAGTGCAGATGCTTGAATTTCAGTGCCTGGGCTGGCGCCCTGTCACTTCTTAATTGAGTGGAATAAGTGTAGCCAAAAAATGTCCCCTTCCTCCCTCAAGTGTTAACAGAATAAATGTGATTTTTCAATTTACTTCCATAACATTCAGTGACCATTTGAAAAGCTGAAGCATATTTTCCTCTTCCTAACTTTATAGCGCTAAAATTCCACTGATTTTGCTGCAATTTCTACTGACCGACCCTGTAAACACTTAGAGAATCGGTATTGTTATTAATATCACCATGTCATCATGCTTTATTCATTTTGAATTTTATAACTACAGTCTGATCTCTTGGAATTGTGTCTGCTAATGGAACACTGCACTATGGAAATCTTGTTTTATCAAATCTTGGATTAGAATTCTCAGTTACGCAGTTGCACTTTATAGATCCATGGATTTTTTTAAAGCCAGCAAAGACCCTTAGTTTATTTAGTTTGACTTCCCAAATGACACAAGCCATTTAATTTAACCCAGTTAGCCTTGTGTCAAGTCCAGCAACTTGTGTTTGGCTAAGGCTTATCTTCTAGAAAGATGTCCAGTCTAGATCTGAATCCATCGGTAGTTGAAGAATCCATCATTTCCTTTGGCAGTACAGTACAATTGTTATCACCCTCACTCTTAAAAATGTGTGTTTTGATTCTTGCCTGCATTTGTCTGGCTTTCCCTTCCAGCTATCACCTCTCATTATGCCTTTCTTTTGTGAGATGAGAGCACTGCTGTTGCTGCTTAGTATTTTCTCCCTGTGGTGATACTTGCACATTGTAATCACTGAAATCATTGCTACATGTTTTTATTAAACTCAACAGACTGAACCTCTTTAATCTCTTACTGCAAGGCACTTTCCAAGATTTCTGATAATTTCTGTGGCTCTCCTCCACATTCTATCCAATTTCTTACCTCTTTTGTGAAATGAGGAAACAAAACCTGGATGTAATACTCCGTGCACGTTTTCCTTTATAGGCAATCCTAGTACTTCTCAGTGTACTGAGAGGTAAGAGTACTTCTCTCTGCTGCTCTAAGGCAGTCAGTAATTTAAATGTGCCTGAGGCTGCTCTCTGACACTGAGGCCAGCTGCAATATCACAGTCTGCATCTGTACCATGATGGGGAGTCTACATCCAAAAAACTTATTAGGAATGCTTCATGCCAGTTTCTGACACTTCAGCTGTGTTTGGGAATTATCTGGGAAAATGCTGGCAGAGGCCAAAATCATGCCAGTGTTGAAAATAACCATTCTGTGGTACAGATGTTCAAGGATTAATGCCTAGGAACATTTCCTAGCATTTCCTTATGCAGTAGTGTAGTCTCAAGAGTTCCCAGTTATTCTCAAAGCCTCCCTGACATTTTTAGCTTCAGTGACAGTATTATAAAAGACATGTTTCTTCTATTTGATTTAGGAACCTAGGAGTGAGATATGTGGGCTCAACTGGTCATTTCGGGTAGGTGAAGACATTGTCAAGTTAGAGACAATCATCTCCTGATTTTCAGTCACCCCATTTCTCTAGATGTCTATATTTGGACAGATTCTCTGTCTGGTAGGATTTGCCTCTCCCCACCTCACCACTGATGATAAAGGGTTCTTGGATGATCAAGAGCCCAAGAATAATTTTTCACAAAAGGACTTACTTAGATGAAATGACTCCTACTCTAGTTTTGTGCAATGACTCCTACTCCTGTGAGAATGACTCCTATCTCTGGCACTTAGCATCTAAATAGCAGAGGGGTTTTCTGTAAAAATATTACACATAGATATAATACATTTGCATGGATATGATACACAGGCTGTTAATTAATTTTTTATGACTTTTACTATAGGAATTGAACATGAAGTAAAACCTCCTATCATGAGTTTTCAAAATGCGAACACTTGTTTATACTCTCCTTTTAATGTGCTTCGCATGATACAGCAACACTAATCAGCATCAATGTATAATGAACAGATCCCACATTTGTTGATCCCAAGACTAACCTGTGTCTTCATGGTGTAGACATTTTGCTGACTGAGACTCTGCTCTCACCTCTTTCCTCCCAGAAAAGGATAAAAGGAGCACTGAGTGAGTAGGATAGTCTGTACCCATGTCCTTAAAGTTCAGAGAGGATGGGTGTGTTAATTATTGTCTTCCAATCTAAAAACCATGAAAACACTTGAAATCAGCTGAAGGATTTCACCACTCTAGTGGTGTGAGTTCCCAACCTCAGAGCCCCTGGTATAGCTCAGAAGATTCCAGTCACTTTGGTGGATGGAATGGAAAAACCTGCTACATCTCTATCCTTATTTACTGGTGGTTGAAATGAAATGCAGCAAAATGTTTTCAATATACTCTTAAGTACATTTTCATTAGTAAACTCCTTGTCTATATGCTTGTGTATTGGTGGTTTGCTTCGTAGGGGTATTTGAATCAAAGGTATATCTTGGACCTTTAATTTGCCAGTTTTGTTTGTATTTATTTATGCTAATTTAGAGGTATTGTACTAAAGGAGAGTACTTAAAATGGTGCAAACACTATAGCAGCAGGACTAAGTGATGAGCAAAATCATAACTTGTCTCACTTATTGTCCACCATGGCTTATTTTTAGCTTGTATCTTGACCATTTTGAATCTAACCTCTTTCTCCATGCCATGAGCTGGGGTTAGCTGTCTCTAGAGAGGATGGGTGGACAAAACTTGGAGGCTGACTGATGCATGCTTTCAACATTAATCTAGCAAGATGTTCATTCTTAAATGTTTCTGTATGCTCCCATTCAATGTCTTAGAGTTTATAGCTATATTTAATGCTGTAAAATCACAGTGTCTACAACCAGTCTAGAGAAAGCTAGGCATAATCAGTGTAGATGTACACTAGTCTGCACTATTTGGTCTTGAGACCTTTTTATTCAACACTTTAGATGTGCGTTTTGAAATAAGGCTTGCATTAATGTCTTGTCAGGTGGAGGCTGTAAAAAACATAAAGGCCTTTAATTCATGCTTGTTTCTGGTTGGGTAAGAATTGTGGGTCTTCTTGCAATTGGTCTTCACAAACAGGTGCTTGTGAAGTGAGCAGTGCTGAGCACAGAATATTCAAGCTGTGAATAAGAGACTTTCATATTCAGACACTGTCACCAGTGTTGGCTGTAGACTGGGCTCTGAATTATGATAGTTTTGGACCTAATTTGTGCTCTGTTCAGCTGCCTTGCTACAGGACAGTAGCTCTTCAGGAAGAGTAGAAGGGTTGGGAAGTGTAATAAGTGTTTCAGTCATCTAAGATAGATCTATCAGCAAACATGAATTGAGGTTCCTCTCAGTTATAAACCAGATTTAATATTAACTTGGTGAACATGCAAAAAACATTAATTGATATTCTTACCTCAAAATGCAGGTAATGTTCAGGAGTAATTTGAAATGGTAGCTCTAGCATGAGCCAGAGCAAAGCCTGCTTCAGACATACAGTGGGAATTCATTATTACTTTTGTTAGGTTTTATTATCATCGCCTTCAGTGACACATACAGTGTTCCTTTCATCACTGTGTAAGGGGGTTAAACATTACAACAGCAGACTACTATTTCTCATCACCTGCCCATCTGGCAAGCCTTTATAGTCTAAAGTTTGTTCTGCCATCATTGATTTTAGATTGCCACTTTTGCAGCTGAGCAAAGCAGTGAGCTTTACTTAAAACAAGGACTTCCTGGGCAAATACAACACGGTTTGTCTATTTTGGCTCCACAGATCCCTGGCAATGAAAGGCCTCTGGGAAGACTGGGCTAGCAAAAATGAATGTGCATGCAGACATTTATGATGTTGCTCTGTTATTTTTAATGCAGTGTACATTCAGCATTTTCTTCCCTTTATAGTGGGAAATCATTTAGATGTTTCTTTGAAGACTAATTTAGGAATGTTGGCAAGGGCCAGTTAGCATAACATGTGCAATTTATTATGCTAACAATGTCTGATGAAACAACAAATATGAATAATCCTGCCGAGTACAGAAAAAAACAAATGCACTCTTTTAATGCTGTAATTTGATCTGATCTTAGTAGACTAAAGTTAATATATTTTGAAACAAAATATGCATGGCAAACTGTTTTCATAATATTCTAATAAAGGGCTTTCTTTTTCTCATTTTTAGTTTTTCCTCTCTCTCAATCTTCCCTTTGTTTTGTTCAAATAAAAAAAAAAAAAAA
>NDXB01020241.1:0-17928 GCA_002631895.1 Agapornis roseicollis | reverse complement strand
TTAAAAAAAAAAAAAAAAAAAACAGAAAACATGTATTTTACCATCTGTAAAATCCCTAAATTCTTCTCAGCTGCATTAAAATGCTGTTAAAATGCTGAAACTCCATTCCTTTCCAGTAGGTTCCTCTTTACCATATGTATAATAATTAATACAGCATGGAAAATGGTACAAAATCCCATGTAATTCAGAGATATTAATAAATTCTGTGCTTTCTTTTTTTTGGTAGGGAAACAGCATCTAAGCAAGTTGGAGCTTCATTGCCTGAAGATGATTGAAATAGCATAAAGTAGGGCACAGTCAATAGTCAGGGAGTTAAATAGTGAGAAATCCATTTACATTTTTGACTCAGTAATTTATTTGCTGTGCTATTGATTTGACCTCTGCCAAGAGGGAGAGGTAAGTTTGGTCACAGCTTTGCTGAATGTTCTGTAAGGTCTTGTATAGAATGACTAGGAGAAAATGGTGATGGGCAGGTCATAGTTGAACTGGCTTGGAAAAAGCCTGGGAATTTCTGACTGTAAAAGTCAGATTCCTCTTCCTTCTCTCATCTCCTTCAAACAGTGACAGGGTTTCTCCAATGTACTTACCCTGGTGTACTTCACTGACAACCCCATATGCCCACTAGTAGGCCACTGTGTACCCTTAGGGCATTGTTCATTCATTTCCCTTTGCCTTAGAGAAATACTTTCTCAGGTTTCAGTCTTCCTGCTTGAAACTTTCCACTGTTCACTGGGGGAGATTCAAAAGTGTCAGTCCCATTGATTTTCCTTTTTCTGTTCGCTTGTTCCTAATTCTATTAGATAGTTTTTTTAAAAAACCCTCCTTCCTGATTGCTAACTACCAACAGAGTAGCTAGTGCCATTGCACTGGAGGAAGTCATCAAATGAACCCATGTGTAAATGAATGGCATTAACCATCAAATTAGCTTCCTCAGCAGTGGGAAATACTGTACTTCATTAAAGTTCCACTCCTATTGTCAATTTGCATCTAATTTACAATTCTAGTCTAGGAAAGTTTATCCCTGCTTTTTGTTAGCTAGATTAACTTTAAACACAGTACTTAAATTATGTTTTGGGGATCTTTCAGCAAGTCAAACTGGCTGCCAGTTCTCTAGAAATGAGCAAACTGACTGTTTCTTATGAAACATGCTGTTTGCTTGAAATTTGCACTGGGGCATGGCCATGTGTTTGGACATATGCTTCAAGGATGGATCTGCTCTCTGTTCATAAATTACAAAATTGCTTTTCATTATGAATGAATTTCCTATGAATTCATCCCAAGTTTGACATTACTTCAGGATCCATTGAGATTTCAAGGAAGAAATGGAATAATTCCCTATCTATTCACAACAACTGCTAAGCTCTTTGATAATCAGCCTCTGAAGGTAACCAGAAAAACGCCCTCACTGTATAGTTATCTGTGAGTTTTCTTTTCTCAAATGTGTTGCGCAAGATATGCTTTTATTTTTTATACACCCTTTTCACTTAAGAAATACAGGTCTGCTGTTGCCTAAAAAATTTGATAAATAAATGGAGAGGCGGGGAAATGAGGGCTTGAGAAATAACTGGGGGATGGGAGGTTTTCAAAGCACAGGATATTAATCAGACTGTTTTAAATGTGTTATTATCTGAGACTGAACAAATGAACATTCCAAGTAAAGGACTTTTTTTAACTTCTTTTAAACAAATAACTTATTTTCCAATAAAACACCCTGTTTCTCATGCAGAAATACATGTGACAGTCTGGATACCACTGGTACCTTCACATATTAAAAGATATTACTCTATTTGCCAGCTGGTGCCTGGACAATTGCAGTGAAGTAACCCTGTGACTAAATTTACTTTGTGCACATTCTGCCCATTCTGACCTCAAGATCTTAAACCTACAGCTTTGGCAATAATAATAATAATCCAGAGATTCAGGACAGCAACCTTTTTCAGCAAGGTAATGGGACACATACATAAATTCCTCTGAAGTTGACCAAACACATAATTGTTCATTGAATTAAGTCTTAGACTACTTGGAGCAGAGTCAAGCTTATTTCAGATGAAAATTATCTTTTCATGGTTTTGTTATCACATAAGAAATTTGACTTGGATCAAGAGACAGTAGCTAATAAACATAACTCTTTTTTCTTTTAGAAAAGTTTGCTTCTTTTCCTCAGAAAATAGATTTGCTTCCCCTGGAAAATGTAGACTTCTAAATGGTAGCTCAGGAATGGAACTTCCTTTTTAGCTCAGTTGTGCCAATAATTCTATTAAATGTTGTATTGCTGCATTGATGAGGAATGTCACATCTATAACTGTGTGTAATGTGTTGTGTATAGGGTAAATATGAACCAAAGTAAAACCAAAGTGAACTGTCCAATGAATGTACCTGGTACCTTCTTTCTGGTCATACTTGCTATTCTGGATTAATATTTTCTTCAGTCAAATGTAATTTCTAGAACATGTACTAGAAAATACAGATCTTTTTTTAATGTGTATTTGAAAAACTTCTCTTGCTTTCTTAGGCAAACTGCTGAAGTAGGTCAGTTTGCAGGTTTTCTGTCAGCACAAATTAATTTAAAGGCCTCATGTGTAATAATAATAGCTTTACATTGTTTATAAGATTGATTTTAATAAACACTGCATAACATAGAGCAGTGCCCAGCTTAACCAGTTGATTCAACACAATATCGTCTTTCACTGGTGCTCTGAAGAAATAGCACAAACAATGAAGTTGTCTGAAGTATGTCATAATACCGTGATCAAAAGGAATGTATTATTTAAATATTAGAATAAGCCCAGTGATGTCTTTTGAAATAGAATGATTTTAATTCAAAAGCATCTGCTTGAAAGTCCGAAGAGATTAGAAATGTCCATTTATGAAAACATACTAATTAAAGGCTCTAAATACTTAGAATAGTTCTATGCCTATGTAAGTTAGTTCAACTGATAGCAAAACTTGACATGTTTCATATTATTTCAACTTCTTTTATTTGAACAAGGGAATAGATAAACAAAAGGAAACGATCCTGTTGTTTTTAAAATTTTGTGAAAATATAACCCTAACAGAGGTCAGTCTTCAAATGCATCGTCCATATGGCTTGGCTGACACAAGTAGCTGTAAGGATAACATCACTTTGTAGGAACAGTGAGACTCAGCTCTCTCCAGCTCTGCAGTAGCAGAGTGCAAAGAAAATGTAAACCAAACTGTTCCTTTATCCACCATTTTTGATGTCTTGAATATATTTGAGTCAGTAGAAGCGTAAACTACTGCAGCTTCTAGGTCTGTTCATAAAAATTCCAGAAATAATTATCCCTCACTTAAAGAAAAAAAAAGAAAAAAGAGGAATAACTATTTTGTGTTTGGCCTGCAAGTCATCAGATGTCATTATTATAAGTGGACTTCACAAGCAGCTATATTGTAGAGGAGTGGAGAAATACTTCTGTTAATGGTGGTGTAACTATTTAGAGGAAACCACTGTTTAATTTAATACTTTACACTTCTACTAGTCAAATATAGTTCAGATACGTTGGCTGAGCATAGACCTTCCTGCTAAATAGGCCACATTGTGGAATATTGTTTTACTTATTTGTTAGAATAAAGTGTTAAAAAAAGGTGATCAAGATAAGGTCACTGGGTGAGTGATATGTCCTGATAGCTACACACATCCTATGGTCTGCATTTTGGGCACAGTGATAAAATTAATAAAACCCAACAAAGAAGTCATCACGGCTATATCTCATGAGGTATTTGGGCATCAAGCCTGCAGGCTAACAAGTTGAAGTATGTACATGTCTGAGCACTTGCTCATTCACGCTATCATTTCTGTCTTGCCAAGTTAAGTGTGATGCTGCATGTTAACGCCAAGGTTTCTGCTTCAGCCAGCGACCTGCCTTACTTGGAGCTGGTGGTCCTTTAAATTACCTTTGATCCATAACTGACTGTCTGACGATGGCAGGTGAGCTGGAACTAGATGATTTTAAGGTCCTTTCCAACCCAAAGTATTCTATGATTCTATGATCTGTCCAGTCTCCTTGCACAATTGATAAGACTTGAGCACCAAAGAATGAGATACCAGAGCTCAACAACTGGTGTGGAAAGCCACCATCAATAGTCAGGAGGAAATACTGAAGAGGCTGAGCTGACTCTCAGCTGCCCTTCATGGAACTGGATTCATCACATTTGCTGTTTTAATGATTATTAACTATTTTCTGGAGTTAGGTGTCTAAACCAGGACAACCTTGGGTATAAAAACCTGCAAAGTTTAACTCCTTATGATACAATCTTTGTATTGTATTCTGTGTACTATACTTAAAGATGAACACTAACTGAATCTTCCAAAAGGGACATCCCTGTAATTTTCATCCTCAGCTGGATACATCTGGTTGTATTTACCTCACTGCCAGAGTATGACAGCTGGTAGAAGCTAGTGTGCTGAAGTGGTAGAAGTAACAATAGAATTTTAATATTAGAATAACTGAGTAAGAATCAGTACTTCATCCTTCACTTATGTAGTTCGAATTGGACATCTGACAGAGCTGACTAATTCTGAAGCAGGCAATTTGATTTAAATAAATAAATCTATAAAGTCTGTATCTTCCCTTTCTGATCTCCTGTAGATTCCTGTAGGAGCTGTAGATTCCTGCTCCCTGCTGTAGCTACACATCAAAAGAACTTTTCATAGGCAAAACTGACCACATGTATTTCATCTTCCAAAATAACTGTTTATGGAGACTCAGTTCTTTGTGTTTGACACTTGAGACATTAGCAGTTAGAGGAAAAAAACAGTCACTTTTGTGTAGAAAAAGAAACAAAATGAGTGCTTTGGCATCCTTCTCTTATTCTCTCTTTTAGCTGAGGTTCTTGTGTTTCCACAGGCTCTTTGGTGTAGTCTTGTTGGCTGTTTTAGGGGGCACAATAAACTGACAAAAGCTATAAAATAACCAAATCTCATGGCCACAGAAATATGACACAGGGACAGAGGAGACCCATGACCAAGTGCTATCCTGTGTGGGTATTGTCAGTCTGCTCTGAGCAATCTGTTAATGTGACCATACCAAACCACTCAGGCTTGAATCATTCCCTGGGGCAAAAGCTTTTAGCATATAGAACAGCAATGGAAACAGCCTCTGTGGCTTAGTTCCTCATCCATCTTTCAAATGGTTTTTGCAGAGTTATGCCTGTAACATCATGAATTTTCATGGGATATGATGGACAAGGGAGTTACGAAAGTACAACAGCTAGAGAAACTGGATATGTCACTAAGGACATCATGTACTTCATAACTTGTTTTTTTAAGCCTGATGGATCTACAAGTAGAGGTGACTTTTCAAGGAGTATTTCTAGGAGTCTTTAAAATTGATGCTGAGGTAATATAGTACAACAGGAGACTATACATATAAGCATAACTTACTCTGAAGTGGTGTTAAAAACCTGGCAAAATATTGGTCTGCAGTCTCAGGTCAATCTTTCTAACTACTTTTTCATAATACTGAAGGAAAAGAGTTTATAGCCATCCTTGGTCAGATGTAAAGCCTTCCTTCAAATAAAACTACTTCTTTTAGTTCTTCAAGTCTGATGCCTTTCCCACAATATAAGCATTTATTAAGGATGCATAAAAGATAAACCCCTGGTTCTATTTTTGTCTAAAGAGATTAACATATGTGATGGACTCTCACCCTGTCAAGATACTAATCATTGTTAAGAGTTTCTTTCTTTGAAAACCTTTCTATCAGTGAAATTCATTTACATAAAGTGAGATTTATAAATCAGACTCATAAAATTAATTCCATTGGGAACTCTGCAATTCTGAAGATCACTTTCAAGTCCAAATCCAAACTTTTTCTCTGCACCTTCCTTTTTGCATATCCTTCCAATCTAGATTTTGCTAGTATTTGTTAACACTGGACTAAAAATAAATACACATCTCCCTTTATGGGAGAAATAATGTTTAAATAACCACATTGTTTATTTTTACCTTTGGAAGTCATTCAGATATACCATTGCCATGGATATAGCATAAAACATCAACTGAACAGACTAATACTAACACCCAGCTATTAGACCAGTACTCTGCACATCTCAAGGTGCTTTATAAATGTGATCACTCACTTTGGACAGACACAGGAATCGAAAGAACAAAAACTCAGATTGCTTTTTCTGAGGAATGCTCATATGCCAGTAGAAGAGATCAGTTTGCTGGGTTCCCAGACCATATATAATAAGTCACACTAGACTGTGTTTGAGCAGTTGATACAGACCCTATTCCAGCCATAACATAATTGATTTTAGCCAGAAAACTTTTTGATGAAAACGAGGCTTACTGCTTACAAGAATGGTACTGAAACTATTCCTTAGCTCTAAAGGCCAGGTCACTACTTTTTAAGGACTATTTCTACTTTAAGAATGACTCTGTGTTCCTGGCCAATAGCTCTGAATATAGTCTGCCAGTTCTGTGCACTAGGACAACTGGCCAAAAGCCTACTGGCGACAAACTGGGAGAACTGCTAGTATCTTTGAGTGTGAGACTCATCTTGGAATCACCTCTCATTGTACAGAACAGAGAGTTCTGGAAAAGATGTGAAAAAGCCAAAGAACCATATAGAAAAATCTCATATTTAGCACAGCTTTCCATGAGGATTTTTAACACAATGATCATTGTTTAGGGCATGCCAATAGAACCAGCTGAAAGTCTCCAGTGAAAGATTACTGAATTGAGCAATGCCACAATGATGTAAATGCAAATTATGAGACTTTTTAATAAGACTTTTTAGTTTAACCTGGTGTTTTTCTGCAGTGGCTATGTCAAAAGTCTGGGAGTTGAGGCTGCTTCATAAGCCTAAGGTCTGCCATAATCGTTCACCTGCAGGGTACTAAAATTAATGCTCCCCAACCTCTCAAGAACCTTTTAATACTTCAGTAGCATTTTTATAGCTCCTGGAGGGTTTCCAGATGAAAGACATGTTGAAGAGCAAAATATACTGCAATTACCTGCAGAAGTTAATATTGCCCATATATCATCCAGATACAAGCAAAGTGTTGGCTTAAGTGCATGACCCCAGTACCAACTCGAGGCTCCAGCATAAGCATGTTCCAGGGAAGCACATGGCAAAGGAAACATTACTTCAGATCCACACTGAGAAAGAAAGTTTGAAGGAGGTGTGATTTCAAATAACACAGTTGATGACACTGTCTTTCGGTGCTGAAGATCTGCACAAATGTTTACTTAGAAAACCGAGCTTGCTGACCTCTCTTCAATTGCCCGACTACTTTACCCATTGGTGGCTTACCGTCAGGGCTGAGGATAGCACAGTTCAGCACATGGGCATTGTTTTGCATGACAATTGATTTGCATTAACAAAATCTATGGGAAGGCTTGCTCAGAACCTGCCCATGGTAATTCAATTAACAAGATTAACTTGCCCATTTTGGTAAATGGAGAGAACCAAAGGATATTGGGCAAAGTCCTCCACAGGTTTAAATGGGTTCACTACCACTGTAGCCATTGGAATGGGTCCTGTATGAGTTATGCATGGCATAACTTATTATAGGTTCTTGGAGTATAAGGTCAACAAGACCACTGTGATCAGTTATTTTGACTTCATCCTTAATGCAAGACACAGGACTTCCCTGAATCTTTGACAACACAAATCTCTCTTTTGCCATAGAATGGAAAACCATAAATGTATACGTTACTCTGAGGTACTTCTGCTTATATTATATAGGGTTCTATGAATAATTTGTGTTCATTCCGTAGGACTGTTAAATGAAAGGGAGCTGTTCTATCTCTGCTGGATCACAAATGAAACACCCTATAATATGCATAGAAGCATTCGTACAGTATAAATAATATTTTAATCAGTCATTGAAATAATAATATAAAATTCTTTTTATTAACATTTGAAAAATAAATGTCTTCACCTTCCTTCATTGGACTTTAAAAGAGGAAAGTTTTACATTCCCTGTGAAAAAAATAAAGTAAAAAATGTTTAGAGAAATAAGCAATCTGACTGGTTAGAGATCACAAATCACTAATAATAATAAGCTCTGAATATCAGATGCCAAACAGCTGCACAGCCTCTTAAACCTAATTCTTCTTTCCTGGAGGATAAGGCAAGTTTGGAAAAGAGACGGTTGCCAAACCAACCACAAGATGTAGGCAGAAAGTTTTCTTTGAATAAATCACTGTCACCCATGATAAAACCAGGCACAAGTGTCTTGGCATGAGCGAATGCTGCAAATTGGTGTGCACAATGAAGACAGAGCCCATGAAGACTACAGACAGAAAACACAGACCCAGCCCCAATACTCTAGCAAACAACTCACTCAAAAGCAGGAGGTGATAGGTGTAGAGTTTATTTGATATGTTGTTAGATGTTGCATGCTTTCCCATTACATGACAAGGTACTATGTAGTTTATTCCATTGCTGTTTGCCACCTGGTATAACAATGTATAAAATTCAAAGAGCAAATATTTGGAAAAGTTATATGAATATTCAAAAAGTAGATGGAAGATGATTATGCCTCTGAGTCCTTTCCTCACACTTTACAGGGCAGGTGTCAAAATTTCAATTTATACATGTAAGAATTATGGAAAGTTTTAAATGCTCAGTATGGAATATTCATTCCTAGCAAGTGCCAAATATCTCAGCTTTACAGACACTGGAAAAGTAATTCATCTACTACTCTTTGTAAGCTCCACTCATAGTCTTAATACCCTCCACTATGTAAATACGAATCACTTCAATAATTGTTATTTTTCAGCACTTTGTATTATGGAAGCATGGCATATTACAAAAAAGTATAGAGTATCCAGGCCTCCAAAAACCTACTGGAGAGTTATAAAAGTCACAGTCTGTCAGCAGCATCCAAAGTTCCAGCCTCAGAAAATATTTATTCTGTGAAGCACCCTTCTCTGCCCTGAACTGTTTGTACTTTACCAGATATCAGATCAGAAATGTAGTAAACTGTGTAACCTGTCAGTGTCCAGGGAACAACAGGTTTTCGTTTAAAAATGTAAATTAACTTTCACAACTTGACAACTTTGTGCTTTCAGTTCCTTTTTTCTCCTGAATCACTGGAAGTAAGTTACGCATTAACTTGTCATGGGGAAACAAGAAATATCTGACTAGAAAAGAGTGATTCCTCTCTGATTTACTCTGTAGTCATTCTTATTAATACATTCTTAATTAGAATGTATTACAGACTGTAGTCATTCTTATTAATACATTCTAATTAATACAGACTAGTATGATGGCAAAAGAGTTCATAGAGAGAAAAAATTCCTCTTTAGTGAAAGAAGATGGGGTTGCAGAAAACCACTATTGCACTATTTGAAAAGGCAGTTCAGTTCCAGTGATGCACAGGATCAGAATGATTTGTCAAATCCAAGCCATTTAATAGAAAATCTAACTGATACAGTTAATTAGAAGATGGGTGAACTGGGAAGCATGTGGCTAAAATCCTTCTCTTCTGGGACCAAGGGATCCCTTCTATTTTGGATTCACATATTGAAATGCTGCTTTGGAGCTGAGAAGTGAGGGCTTAGTTCAACACTGAATCTAGAACAGTCCCTTTTTCACAGCTGAAAAAATACTATTTCCTCCTCATTTGTCACTGCTCACAACACTTTAGTTACAGCAATTTGGGGAGATCAAGGCTATCATTGCTCAAGTCTTTCTTCTGTGTAGGTCTTTTGGAAGGATCAAACATGGCCCTGTAGCATCACTGAGTGGGAGAAAGGGAGTCTTGGATGACAGTGAATACTTAATACGATCCAGATGAAGCTAAAAATAGCCTTTCCAGGAGAATCCCCTCATGCTCATTCTTCAGCTCATATAGCTGGTTTTGCCTGTATGCTGTCTGAATACAGCTAGCGCTCCTTCCATCCTCCCTCTCACATAGGTCCTTCCCTTAACCTACAAAACAAGCTAAGCCCTGGTGGCTGGGGTATTTCTCTCAGGGACTTCCACATGGTCTGTGAGAACTAAAATGACGGTGGTGTTGGATAAAAGACAGGGAATGACCACATTTTGCCCGGAGCCCATTCTATAGGGTGTGGGCTGAGAGCAGTTTGAGCAGAAAGATGTTTAATTTGTTCCCTCTGTCAGGGCACAGAGATAATTTAACCACTGAGTTGCTTAGTGCTGCCAGAACTGAGGCAGCTGAGAGCTGAGGACCAAAGCTGAGGCACCTGGGGATGTTAATATGGACTTGAGAATTATGGACTTTGTTTACACAAAGGTGAGTCAGCTGCTGAAAAAAGTATGTGGTTTCATTTATAAGTAATGAGATGTAATTCAGAATGAACATAGCTGGCTTAAGATTTTATTTGAGGATTTCATAGTCCTCTGTGATGCTGGACAAGCTAGGACATCTATTCCTCCTTCCAGAGGAGACTCATCCAGGGGTACTTGTTTTCCTCTATCATTAGTCTTCAACTTGTACTGTAGATAAATAGGAAAATTCATATTCTTTCCAAGGCTATATCTTTCCAGCTATGAAAAATGTGAAGTGCTCTGGCCAGAAGTTAAAAAAATAAACCATCAGTGCATGGATGTGTACACCTATGTTCTTCCCTCTCTCTTATCCCCTTCTTTCTGCTATGCTTCTGTTGTACACCAGAGAGCAGCACTCTAACTTGGGGAAAAAAGTATGCAAGACGTCCAACACATGCTTGGCGAAGCAAGATAGGCAGGACTGCTGCATCAAGTCAGTCTTTATAAAAGTTCCTCCTTGCTATTCTAAACAAAACCTTATCATAGAAGAGTTTTCTTCTAAGTAATATTGGAGCCAACAGGTGTACTTTTCATACATACTTTCTGTCCCTATGTAACTTTCCTCTAGCAACTGAAGCTCAAGCAGTGCAGGGTCAGATGCATAGTCCACAATCCCAGTGAAGAATGGCATTGACCGATTTTATCTAAGCTTTCCACAGCATGGCCTTCTCTAACAAAGAACAAGGGGCTTTGGGGCTAGAATAAACCCTGGCAACAGCATGGAGATGGTTATCAGAATCTCTGTGGTAGCTGCCATCATGCAAGATTATGGCAGAGTTTGACTTCACAGACTATAACACTATGGCTTTCAGATAGCCTGCCTAGATTATCCCAGCCCATTCCTGCTATCTTCATTACTTACTACTGTGCAATAAGTGTTAAGTAATGCCTGTGACTTGTAAACATTTGATTATAAATTCAAATACCTGTAAAATTCACAGTTAAATGTTAGCAGCAGATAGGTTGAAACACATATGTTTCTGCTGGAATTAGTCCAGAAAGCCAGATTTAACCCCATGACTTCCCAGCAAAACAGTTACAGATCTCAAAGGACAGGAGTATGGCTGGGACCAGTCACTGCAACAATGGCCTCTGTGTATACTCAGGGGAAACTTACAATTCCTTGACTACAGAATCTGAAACTTTGTCATTAGTTATACCATACACTCATCTATCTCAGTCCTTTCTCTGTCACCCAGCTTACAACTGTTCCCACATCACCCTTCTTTTATGCACTCAGCTGGGGGTATGCAATAACTACCCTGCTGCATCCAGTGGCTTCAAAAACTCTCCTCCCACAGGTAAACAACTGGTGCTTTGGCCCTTCATGTTCCTTGTGCTGCAGGATCTTCTGCCCTTAGCTCTGGACCCAACAGAGATAGTTGCAACTTTACCATGATGTCCTTAATTGAGTATGTCACAGACTATGAATAAATGAGTTTATGAAAAACATTTGAAATAATTCCATTGGTCATACACTACAGTGCTTTTAAGTTACCTTGGAGGTGCTTTCGAAGTCTCCTGTAGGACCTGTTTGTAAAAGACCATGGAAGTGTTTTCCTGGTACCACAGATACCAGGCAACAGTGTATTCAAGTCGTATTAACTGCAAATGGAGCAATCAGTAATTTCCAAATTTCATGTATTCCATCACAAACCTTGTTCCTGAAAAGTCTAGAAAATAGACATATAAACTTAACACTGCACTGTATCTCTTCCACGCATTCCAGAATAAATGGCTAACCTTTCCCGGTCACTCAAAACAGGTGACTAACAACAGAAAATATCTTGCTTTGCTCCCCTTGGATCTCCTAAGCAATCATTTTCCCTGCTCTCTGATCCCACGGATCAGTGACAAATCCTCCAATATTATAACTGAGTTATAGCTGTGGAGACGTCAGTGCCATTATTAACTTATCTGCCGAGAACAACTAGTGCCTGTTTCCTTGTTTGGTTAAACAGTCTTGCCCTCATCCTACCTCAGCATTTCCTGTACATAAAGATAAAGCTGGTGTGTATGCTTGCCAACAAACTGCTGTGACAAAAACCAATAGGAAAGACATAAAGCCAGCAACTTAAAACTGTTGCCTGCTCACTGCAAAGACCTCTGGAATGCAAAGATTGTTCGTTGCAAGAGGAATTCCAGGCGCATGAACACAGGTTGGAAAGGACTTGCTACCTTCAGTGTTCTTGGGATTGACAAGAGATTATAAGGATGACATTTTAAGGAGGGAATTGTTTATTTGTGATAGAAATGGGAAAAACAAACCCTTGGTTACTTTTTGAACTATGAGCAGGATTTAACAAAGCAGCTTTCAGAGACATTCCTCTTATCAAAATGTCTTGCAAAATCTGAGGGTGGGGAAATGGTTGGAGAGCTCACAACTTTTCAGAACTACAGCTAAACAAGTGAAAATGCAGCCCAGGAGCTGGCAGAAAACTTTCTTTCTGTGAGCAGGGAGTTGACTGAGAAACCTTGCAATGACCCAGGATTTAGTGGGAAAGGACAAGGAGATTAATGTGATTCTGAACAGACAAGCAGCCCTTACAGAAAACATGATGCACTGAAGCTTCCCTCCCACTCTCCTTTCCTTGGCACCATTCTGCATCCTGAAGTGGCTCTGTCTCTGGATCCCCAGGCCTTCAGAGAGTCATCAAACTGAAAAAATTTGGTCCTAAATGATTCAAAACACAACTCCTTCTCTT
The DNA here is from genome assembly GCA_002631895.1 of Agapornis roseicollis. Classification (NCBI taxonomy): domain Eukaryota; kingdom Metazoa; phylum Chordata; class Aves; order Psittaciformes; family Psittacidae; genus Agapornis; species Agapornis roseicollis. The sequence goes on along the minus strand of NDXB01020241.1, from coordinate 4,958 downwards.
AAGGCACTGACCACTGTAGTGCCCACCTCAGACCCCTCCAACCCAAGTAAGACTTTAATGCTGCAATAATATTGCTTTCAGCTCTTCAGATGCCTGAAGGGTCATTAGGCAGAAACTCCACAGCCACAAACAGCTGTATCCTGTAATGTTCAGGGCTGTGGGAGCTGTCTGCATTGCACTGTCACTGATAAGTTCTAAACACAATATTTGCCCCATTTTCCTTTTTTTTTTTTTTTTTAATTTTTTTTGCTCACACTATGCATTCACCATTTTCCCATGTTTGCATCTTTGCACTTTGAGGTCTTTTTAAGAAAAAAAAAACAACTTTTTTTTTTTTTTTTTTTTAATTTTTTTTGCTCACACTATGCATTCACCATTTTCCCATGTTTGCATCTTTGCACTTTGAGGTCTTTTTAAGAAAAAAAAAACAACTTTTTTTTTTTTTTTTTTTTTACTTGTTGCTATAATTTTAGTTTGCATTTAATACCAATGGTTTGAAATGACTGAAAAATGTAGACTTTTTTATATCCTTATTTTCAGGAGATAAAAAGTTTGTGACACACTCAGGGAGACAAGGGTCCAGTTTAATATCCTTTAAAAGCAATCTAACTTGTACTCAAGAAAAGCACTCCACAAAAATAAGTTAATGGATGGTAAACAGCTCCAAATCATGCTATTTCTCCAAATCAGAATACCTGCATAGTCCAGGCAATGTCATTTTACCTGCTTCATCTAAGTGCATGTTCCAATGCCATCCTGATATTCTCCAGCTAATTATTAAGTTAATTGTTGTTTATTGGTGTGGTTGTTGTTACTGTTGTTGTTATTCAGTCAATATTTTACCAAGGAAGGTAAAGTATCTAGCCATCAAGGAGAAGATATGACTAACTGGCAGTCTTTTTTACTCAATCATCCAGAGAGTTAAATTTGGTCTCTGGTACTGGGGGACTGGAGCATCTCCCATACGAAGACAGGCTGAGAATGCTGAGGCTGTTGAGCCTGGGGAAGAGAAGGCTGCATGGAGACCTCATAGCAGCCTTCCAGTATCTGAAGGGGGCCTATAGAGATGCTGGGGAGGAGGTCTTCATTAGGGACTGTAGTGACAGGACAAGGGATAATGGGTTCAAACTTAAACAGGAGAGGTTTAGATTGGATATAAGGCAGAAATTCTTCCCTGTTAGGGTGGTGAGGCACTGGAATGTGTTGCCCAAGGAAGTTGTGTGTGTTCCATCCCTGGCAGTGTTCAAGGCCAGGTTGGATGAAGCCTTCAGTGACATGGTTAAGTGTGAGGTGTCCCTGCTTATGGCAGGGGGGTTGGAACTAGACGATTTTAAGGTCCTTTCCAACCCTAACTATTCTATGATTCTATGATTCTGCCACTAAAGAACCTCTCAGGCATACTTTAGGTAGTGCAGTCTAAGAATGACCCCTTTTTGTTCTTTGGAGGGGTAAGAAAGCCTCACAGTATGAATGGGAGTCATGCCGTGACTCCCATGTTTGTTATTTGTCCCTGACCTCAGGGACAAATAATGGTGTTTGGCCCATATAATTTCCTAATACAGATGTTGTTCCTCTGTCCACAGTAGACTCAAATCTTCATTTTCACTAAAAATAGAGGAATGAGCTGCTGCAGCCCTAGCACTGTGCATCAGATCATTACAAATCCTTCTGGAACTGCCTGATTAATCCTTTGTTATCCAGACTTTCTGCCAGCACCCTGTCACTGCCTCTCATCCTAATCCTGTGGCACAATCCCTTCCCATCAGGTAACACTCAGTTTGACTGCCCAGAAGGGCAACACGCAGGGTGAGGTGCCTTCAGGACTGTGCTGTGAAAGTGTTCAGTCTGGACTGGAAAGGCCTGTAAGTAACATGTAATAAATGTATGGACAGACTATTTCCCATTAGGTACAAAAAATATACAGAGAAAGTCTGGGCTAAAAGGCTTTTGGTTTTGGTGTCCTGAACTTAGAAGTTACAAAGTGAAGCAAAGTGACATTTACAACTCTCAGATGAAGTCAATACTACATATTCTTTAATTGCAAAAAAAAAAAATGAAATTAAATGAAGACTTATAAGATGGGTCTCTCATATGGAATTAATCCCAGTTGATATTTAGGACCAGTATTGAAGCTGATTCCAGTTATCCCAAGCTGTATGTACCTCCTTTTTCTATTTGCATCACACCTTTCAGCCTACTCCAAAGATTAAAATGTTTTCCTGAAAGACCTTTCTAGAAATCAGTTTGCAAACTCATTTTCCTCTTGCTGGAACTGTCTCGAAAGAGAGGAGTCACAGAAAGTCCCACTGTTAAGGTGCAGCTTGGGCTTCAGAGAAGGTTTTGATCTTGTGGCCAAAGATTCTTCTGTCTCTTCTACCTGCTAGAGTAGGACTAGTTTTTTGCAGTTCTCCACACTCTTGCCTCTTCCACTTGTTTCACTTATGTCTGTGTGCCAATCTTGCTTTATTTTTATCCTGATCTCAGTTTTAGGCTCCTACCCAGCCAAGTCACTGCCACAGTTTAATGTTTGTGTAAGTAAATTTGCACAAAAGAAGGATCCCACTCTTTCTCCACATTCCAAACATGCTCCTTCACCTATCCTTGACTGTAGTTGTCAGTTCTTCTCCCATATCTGAAAGCCTATGAATAGTACTAATGTTCTGTGAGGAAGTAGCCTGCATTTTTTAGCATGGGAAAAGAAATTAGTTTCATAATCTAAAAAATAATTGTGTTTACCTAAGCTGTCCTAATATTATTTTGTTTCAAGCTAACACCCACCATCAAATATCACAATGCTGGTTGTGACAGTTTAGAAAAATCATAAAGAAGTCAGAATAGTGCTAGTTTCTAGCAAACTTCTGGATTTCTCTTTATAAACAGAAGCTTGCACTTGTTTGAAGGAACCTAGGACTTCCATGCTTCATTTATGTCTTCTGTCCTACCAAAAGACTACCTCATCTGCTGGAACAAAGGCCACATGCTGAAAGGAACACATCTATCTTCATGACGTATGTTTGGCTCACAGCCTGAAACCTCAGCTCTGTATCTGGAGATGTTTCAATAGGTTTGGTAGAATGGTTGTTAAAATTGACTGCCAAGTCCTTGAGCCAGCTGCTAAAAGCTGCCTCCAGCAAGCACTGCTTCTGGTTCTTGTCCTCATTATTTTCAGAACTTGCTCCTCCCTCTACTGACACCCAGTTGTTTGTGCTTGGGTTTGGTGTCCCTGGGTGCACCCCGTGGCCCTATCTGCACTTGTAGTGCTCTCATCACCTCTATTTCTTTGGCCACACAGCCTTTGTGACCCCTTTGGCCCACCACTGAGTCTGAAGAAGGATGAAACCAGACCAGGTCCTTCACTGGGAGGCAGCAGGCACCGGACTCTCTGAAGGGAGGACTTTTAATGCTTTCTATCATAGAATCATAGAATAGTTAGGATATCCTTCAGGGCAAAAGAAAACTAGATAATTAAAACCAGTGAACTCAGGGAGGTGTTAGCTGCTGCCTCACACATTGGGTTTATAGGCTGAATCTTGTTCTCTTTAGGCTTCCAGATTTTTCTCAGTTACTATTTCTCCTGTCACATACTCACTGTTTCTTCCGTCATACACTCACTGCTTGTGCCTGCCCTTTGGAAAAACTTCTCTACAGTCCTGCACTTCATCAGTATAATAATTATTTCAGGCTTCCCTGTTAGACACAGCAAGCTAATGTGAGGCACAGGGAAGTGAAAGGAAGTCTTCTCCTTAGTTTCAATATGCTTTGAATGAGGTATTTTTCCTCGATAAATCATTTTTTTTCCCCCTCTTCTTCTTTCATTCACTGTGGTATTCACTATGCATGTGAGTGTGTGTGACTGTGCGTTTGTGATCTCCATCTCCTTGAATTTTAGTGCTGGAAAAGATACAAATTTGGGAGATAAACATTATCAATGAAGCATTGAAGCCAATTCCATGTTTTAATCCTGCATAAATGATCCTGGAACACAGCCCACATTTATGATGTGTGAGAGAACAGAAAAATAATGGGATTACTCAGAAGTTTCAGATGATTATAAACATATGGTGAGGATGGTATAAGAACAAAACATACTAAGCGAAATATCATCAGTAAATGAAAGGTTAATAATGGAAAAAGTAAGTTTGGAACCTCATATGTGGCCTATTATCAAACACTGCTGACATGAAAGAATTCCTGCAGAACTGTTAAAAGTGGACAGCTAGTAGTTTAATGACTGTAACAAGAAAACTTTAAGGCATTGGAAAGGAAACTATATGATTATAAAAGAACTCATCACATATTTAAGCCTCCTATGAAAAATGGTAGTTTTGTGCCTGAGGTTCTGGACTGGGACTCAGATCTTGATTTATTTCCCAGTTCTGCTACAGATTTCCTCTGTGACCTTGGGCCACTTACTTTGGGAGAAACATGTTAGAGCTCCTAAATGACTTATGAATCCAAGCCCCTTTTCCAAAAGAGGCATGGCAGCAGATTCACAAAGGGGCAAGCATGTAAGAATGTTGACCATACCCATGGCTATCCACAAGTGACAGTGTGCTGCCCTAACACTTTCCAGTTCTGAGTACCAGCAGCCCCAGGAGAGATGGCTGTCTTCTGAAAAGGGATAGTAAATGAGCAGAAGATGGTATGGGAGGGATCAGAGGGTATTGTGGAGCCTGCTCCCTCTCATGGTTTCCAGATTTGGCTTATCACTGGGACTGGCTCTGGTGTGATGCCTGGATCTGTGAAGACACAAGATGTAGGAGAGGATCTGGTTCAAGATCATCTTAAGAACCTCAATGTGCACAAGTCCATGGGACCTGATGAAATCCATCCACAGGTCCTGAAGGAGCTGGCAAGTGAAGTTCTAAGCCGCTGGCCATTATATTTGAAAAACCATGGCAATCAGGTGAAGTTCCCGATGGCTGTAAAAGGGGAAATATAACCCCCATTTTCAAGAA